>JBCEWC010009331.1:0-18874 GCA_038996855.1 Solanum aculeatissimum
GGTTTAGGAGACCTTAGGATACCTAAAAGGGGCTTGGGAAAATATTAAATCACGAAATTACCATTAATGAAATGGAACTTTTCAAGTTTAAGCAGAGTCACATGGACTGCTACAGTGCCCGTATAGGTGTCACACGGACCGTCCAAATGCTCCATCAAAAGGGACTTAGCCAATTCTCAATGCGAACTCTCGGAGGACTTTCTGGAACACTTGATGGAAAACTTGACGGGAAGTTTGAGGGTGAACAGACCGTCCCCCTGTCCCGTGAACCCTTACTTAGCAATCCAAACTAACCACAGCCTGGCCAAGCTTCTTTCCCACTTGACTGGACACTTTGACGGCTAGTGAAAGGGCTCACGGACCGTGTACTGGTACGTGGCCTATGACTTGCCTCATGGGGTGGTTCCTGGCCACCCCTAGCTCACTGAAACACCCCACAACACCCCACTTGGACCGTGACAAGTTTCACGGACCGTGTCCCTGTCCTTGGCCACATTTCAGAGCGTATCTCCAATGTCTTCCGAATTTCAGGCAGTCCCACTGTTTAGGCCATAACTCCCTCATCCGAACTCTGAATTGAGTGAAACTAGTTGCGTTGCGAAGCTAACTCAAAGATATTAAATTTTATATATATAATCCTACATGGTTCAACCAGAATCAAAATTTATGTCCGTTCAAAGCCTACTGTCCAAACGGCCTCTCTAGGCCACCAACTCACCCGTTTTGCGTTCGGCCACTTAAACTCAACCCGTAGCTACCAAAACTCAACCTTTACCAGTAGTACATCATATAAGACCAATCATAAGGAGTTTTTGAAAAATTTCGGGTTGTTACACGGGTGAAGGGATTAAAGTGGATCCGAAAAAGACAAAGGTAGTAAGAAATTTGGATAGACCCTTGATTCCAACAAATATTAGGAGTTTGTTAGGTTTTGTTGGGTACTACCGGAGAATTTTTGAAGTTTTCTCTTCAATTGCTTCCCCTTTGACAAAGTTGACACGAAAGAAGCTTAAGTTTGTTTGGATTGCTGAGTGTGAAAGGAGTTTTCAAACTTTTAAGGACAAGCTTACATTCGCTCCTATCTTGGCTCCACCAGAAGGATTAGAAGGGTTTGTTGTTTATTGTGATGCCTCAAGAATTGGTTTGGGTTATGTAATTATGCAAAGTGACAAGGTTATCACTTATGCTTCTAAGGAACTAAAGGTGCATTAGCATAATTATCCCACCCATGATCTCGAATTAGCAATCGTGGTATTTGCTTTGAAAATATGACATTAGTATTTATATGGGGTTCATGTTGATGTTTTGATGTACACTGAATCCTACCACTTAATGGAAGCAGGGATAATCATCATCAACATATTACCCAACATTAGAGTCGAGGTCAAATTCCACAGGGAATGGTGGTTCAAGAGGCAAAGTATTTCAATAAATTAGGCAATTGTAGGTTCAAATGGGGGGGGGGGGGGTTATAATAATTAAAGGTTGAGATTCAACAATCAACAACTAATTTAGCAAACTAAACAAAAGATATAGAGAAGTATTGGGGATGTGCAAATATGGGACAAGATATACTAAGATGGGTCTAAACATTTGACTAATTGAGTTATAGATGAGTGAATAGGCTAGGATGCTGGTAACCTAAGTTCAATTACAACACAAAGGTGTTTCACATGATTCAATTACTATAACATACATGGATTGCTCTAGGACACACCTGGCATGAGAAATCACCATAAACCACCTAATACCTTAGACATTGAACCTATGGCTATGACACTTAGCTAAAACCCTGAAAGATTTTCAGCTAATACAACCATTCCACACACTAACTACCTATATTAAAGTAATAATTAGATATCTGAAGTAAACCCCAAGTTTTCAACCTTGAGATTATAAGTGAAACTAAGCAATGGACTTAAATTCAAATAGATAAACAAAAATATAGTGAAAATAACAAAGACCCAACAATAGAAATCAAATACCCATATCAATTGCTCACTCCCAACATGAGGGTTTTAGCTACTCATACTAGAAATTAAAGATTCAATACCAATATTTGCAGCTGAGTACATGGGTAAAAAGGATTAAAAGAGAAAAGTTGAGTTCAACAAGCTAATCTCTACAAATTTGCGCCTCCACAATCTTGAAACCCTCTCCCTTGTACTATTGAGTAAGAATATTCTAAGTACCTTAATCTCACTCTCTCTCTATCTTCAATTCTAAAGAGAATAATTTGTACAATGTCCTTTTCCAAGATTGCTTAAATAGCCCATGCAAAATTATGGAATTTTGTGCATTAAATTGCAACTTAGCAGTCAAGGCTGATCATTAATGAGAACTCCGAGGATGCGCCAAATGCGCACTTTACCGCTTTCCTGTGCATTCCTTTGTAATCCTGGGTCTCTTTAATATTGAGCGATGTTTCTTATTTCTGCATATCATGTTCGGCCATACGCCAAATTCCCTTCTTCATTGCCCTTCTGTATGAGCTTAGGGCCCTAAGCTTTGTAACATTAGGTGGTCTCCATGGCAAGTAGGCGATATGCTGACTTGATTTGGTGATGTCAACTTAGACCGCCCTTCTGGCAAGAACGTGAGACTTGGTTTCTTGATTATTAGATGGCCTCACTAAGTAGTTGGCAATGCGGTGACTAGGTCGACGATGCCACTTTTATCTACCTTTTTGACACTTTTACTCCTTTTTCAAGTCTTGTTGAGTTTTGTCCTCTTGTGCACAACACATGCACATTAGTTAGTAATTGGAACAAAATATCACATTGAGGGTAATATTTCTTTGCATTCTAAGCCCAAAATAAGTCCGAGATATGGACTCATCAACACCCCCCAACTTAAGTCTTTGTTTGTCCTCAAGCAAATCAAACATCAATCAATCTATTTCAGAGCTTGTACACAGGACCACAGGGAGCAACGCATACAATTCCACCTTTGTCATCCACTCTTGAACTTCCACAAATCACTTACGCGATAATGAAGCCTCAAGAGGTTACTAAGGAGTAATCAAAACATGGTTATGCTTATAGGTTCTCATGTAGTTATTGATCAATGTCTTAAAGAATCACCATTTGTCCTCATGCCAAAGAAGATCCTGTACACACAAAAGTATAACATGATTTTCATAGGATCTCTTCAACACTTACTCTCCTAATTGAGAAACAACATGTAAGCTTCAACCTATAAGCTTGCTCTTATTCTCAATCGGAGTTAATTTAATTTCATTCTGAACTAAGATCTCTCAGGACTTTGTTCAGGTTGTAATGTAGGGTTAAGGTTGCGTAGGATAACATATAGATAGTAGTGACTTATCCCTCCTTGAGCTCTACACATTCTATTCATAAAGCATATGGATAGTAGTGGCCTATTCCTCCTTGAGCTCTACACATTCTATTCATGCTCACAGATCCTCTTGTCCTCATTTCTCTTTCTCTCCAATTGACACCTTTTTTTGTTTTGATCTTTTCATCCTAAGTGTTTCCCCTTTTTGCACTATTTTTCATAAATTTTTGGAGGGTCTTCTTTTCCAAGAAATTCTTTTCAACTCACATTTTCAACTCTTTTTTTCAAACATTGTTCTTATTTTCATCATTTCAAGGACTCCTCACCTTTCTTTATTTTCCTTTTTCTTTCCTCGACTTTTTTATGGAAGACATCCCCTCTTTCTAACACACCCCCAACTTTGGCCTTTGGGCAGTAAAGCTCAAGGAGGGATTGGTAATGAACAAAAAAGATTTATCTTTCACAAATATGAATCAAGGTTTCATGATTTCCAAAGAAAGGATTAAGGCTCAAAATAGTTTCATTAAGGAATCAATTAATTTTCAATGGAGGTTAATATGTTCAAAGTGGACTAAGGGAATTAAAGAAGGCCTAAGGTCATTTCTTAATTCGGAATCAACTAAGTCACTATTCAAAATAAACCGAGTAAGTTCTAGATATTGCAAAACATGCCTTTCATCAAAATTCTTAATTCTCACAATGGAAAAATGAATTCGCATTCAAACAATGGCAACACACTCACAACTTTCGATCATTACATATCTAAGATCAATCATTCACATAGTCAACTCAAGATGCATCAAATCCATTCATGGATTGATTTATCAAGATGAGAACTAATTGGTGTGTTAGTACATGCTCCTCATCTATGTCACCATTCAAATCAAAGATATGGATTATTGATACTTGGATTTCTAAGGACTAGAGACATAATATATACATTTGAATGACTTTTCACATATGCATGCAGTTTGCCAATAAAGGATATAATTTGCAATCATTCATCCATTCACATCGAAAAGAAAAAAATTAAATTAGAAAAATAAATTCTAATCTATTACAACCCAATTAAAAATATTCACAAACCAAAATTTAAAATTGTCTCAAGCATCCATCAACTTTAAATTGAAGCATTGTCTCATCAAATAAGTCATCAGTAAAAATAAAGCATTCAAATGCTCATCCCCTCCTAAATAAAAAATATTATTCTCAATGTACGGGGAACAAGAATAATCAACCATAAAAAGAAGAAATGAGTGTTAGAATCCACCTGGTTCAAGCTAGTCTTGTTGTGGTTGTGGTAGTGGAGCTGAAGATGTGGTCAAGGCAATGCCCTTATCCTGGGGTGCACTCTTTAGATCAATCAACAACCTCTCAGGCTCGGGGTCATGTACACCGAATGTGCCTATCATGGAAATTTTTAGGAGTGATGTCTTCTTCACTATTTCCATTATTTGGACTTCTACCCATGCCAACTCTTCACGATCCTCTTGGCTAGTATCAACTCCCAATCCTTCTTCATCGGTCTCTACGGTGCCCACTACATTAGTTTTAGCATCGCCCTCACTCGAGACATCCACATTCATCATATCATCAGGAGCTATGTTTATGTGAACCCTAGATGGCACTTCTAGTCCATCCTAAAAAGAACTCAAATCCATGGACCTTAGAGATGCCATCTCCTTCTTTAAAGAGTCAATGACGACTTTGCCTTCACTATAAACACTGTTCTTCTCTACAACTGTCACTCTCACCTTCAAGCTGGTATGTTCTTTCCCTTGATCCTCAGTCTTCACCTCGATCCTATCCATCCTCAATTTTTGTTACTCTATCAATTCCCATTTTTTGGTGAAAACCTTAATGTGTGGGGCCAATGCCTTCACCATGGCAGCTTCAATCAATTTGGGTACAAAAGACTCAACTCGAGTAGCACGAATATCAACCATTTTGGCCAACCATCCAATATAAAAAATAGTGGCCCTAGTGATCGGTGGTTGGTCCTCCTTTTCTCGAGGCTTGGCCTACGTCTCAGTAGAGGGGAGTGGAGTTGAAGAGGAAGGTAATAAGGGAGAGGAAGAAGTTATACCTACCTATGGGACCAGCTCTGCATCGCTGGACTCAAGGGCCTCAACATCAACCACCGGTGTTTTTTCTATTCGCTTCTTCCTTGCCCGATCCTCCTCGTCCCTTTGGAACTCAGCCTCAATTCTTCGAATGTCCGTGGATGTTATTGGAGTAACCTCCTCATTAATCTTTTTGTTTCTAGGAACTTTGTCTTGTTTACACAAAGTTGTGATGAGGCTGGGGAATGGTAATGAGGCCTGCACCTTTATGGCCCTAGTGAGGATCTCAAGGGCGATGATTGCACTAAGGTTCAACTTTTGATGGTCTATAATACTCCCAACCAATGCCACTTTAGTGTGTTGAAGTATCCACTCATTTTGCAATGGAATTAGGTTGCTGCTAATAAAGCCAAACCAATACCTCACCAGTATATTCATCTCTTTCTTCTCAATAATGGATCCCTCTTCTAGCCACGAGGGAGCAAGAATCCCAATCATAGGGGCCAACCATGCCTTGATGTCATAAAATGTTTGGACCTTCATCATCTCTTCCAAATCATTTTTGGATGTGCATGCATCCCAATAGATCATTTATCTTTATTTCACCGCATGGGACTTGCACACCTCAAACCTCCACAATATCAAAAGGTTTGATTATTGTCTTCACTCTGCTTTTGCTCTTTGGAATGGCCTTTTCATAGGCCTCATAGAATTCACGAACTAGGGTTGGAATACATGGGTCCCGAGGTCTAGTGAATAATTGGAAATTATGGAACTTAAGGATTTCCTAAACCTTAGGATACCGATCAACAACTCCATCAGTCAATAACTGCTTCTCCTCCAGGATTGTTCTTTGCCCCTTTGATTTGAATCTATTTGAGTGTCATGGGGCTATTGTTTCCTAGATCTTCTGAGATGTTTGGAGGAGTGGATCATGAAGGGCCTTGGATCTAGCCTCTCTTTGGTGCCTTTTAGGACTCGGCTCTGAATTAGGCCTACTTTTAGGAGTTTTGAACCCCTCTTCCTCTTCTTCTGACCTTGTCCAGGTCACATGTAATTGTTTTTCCTCATCACTATCAAACCTTTGGTGTATAGTAACCTTTCTTTTTACCTTACCTAGCACCTCCGTATAAGGTCTGTGAGATCTTTGCTCTACCTAGTCAGGGGTTATGGTGACTCCCTGAACTACTCGGGCTCCACCCTAAGTGACAGGTTCTTTTTGCTTGCCCATTCCTAAAAAACAAACTCAGAGTAATGTGTAAACACCAATCATAAAGCAATTAGGTTCAAAATTATGCACAAAGAAATCATTTGCGTGGACAGGTTTGTTTGACCACAAAACATGTTCGGTGATCTACCGAACTAATTTGGCGGTCAAATAAATCATCACCTTTTTGCACAATTTTTAAACTTTCAGTTACTGCTACTTTCAATGATAGTTGCATATATTCTGTGATCTGCCAAATTAATTCGATACTGAAGAATGCCATCTCTTAAAGTTGCAGATCTCAACAATAAACATCATCTAGAAACAATGGTGAGTGTGACACTATGGCGCATCGCCTAGTTCACTTCGACAGTCAAATTGACCACCGCCGATGATGACTGGCAGGGCCAACACCCAAGCATCAAAAATTTCACTCAACTTGCACAAAAATAATGGGTTAAAATTCACACACTAACCTACTATTAACTACCAATGCATGTTCATTCGTCTATTGCTACATTCACATGATTTTATGGATATAGACTCATTCAAGCGATGACTTACCTTTAAGAATGAAGTCACCCAATCCATCATAGGGAAAGTTCACTTTACTCAAAAGAGTTTGGGGGTTACTTAGACTTTACCCACAACTCACAAGATCAAACAATACAATAGGTGTGCTTATTCATTAGATACATTCTCAGGATTCTGGTATTATCTCAATTCGGGCCATCAAATAAGGTCTCAAGTTCAAAATTGAGACAAAACACAATAACATTCAGCCCTCGAGAAACACATTCATCAAATCTATCCCTAGCCCATACGAAATGTACCAACACTTTCATGATTTTCAAGTGAATCAAAAATCTAAATAAATTAAGCACACATGAAGCATAGGGTCCTTGAATCAGACAAACACATCACCCACATGATTATTAATAAGATTTCAACTATAAACCAAGATTAATGAGCTCAGAAAACCTTGATCAATCTTTCATCTCAATATCATTCTTCCAAAAAAAACTAAAGCAAAGGCCAAAAATATACCTTTTCAATGATGCAATAACAACGAGAATTCCGTAAGAGATTTTGTTTATGAACTTTCTCAATCCAATGAAAAATTTCAAAGAAAATGCTAAAAGGGAGTATTGGCTTACACTGGAATTGAATGGAGGAAAGATAAAAAGTGAAAATACCAAGGAATTTGAAAAGCCTTTAATAGGTCGGTCAGGCATGCAAAGTTGGTAATGCTAAGTCTCTCTTCCAAACACAATTGGTGATACACTGATTGTGTTGATGACCACCTTTTTTAACAGAATGAAAACCTTTATCTTGGTCTTAAAGGGAAATGAAAATGACTATCGCTCAACTGATTCAACAATTCGCTGAATTGCAACTTAGATCGAAAAATTTGACAGCACCTCAAGAGTGATCGAATGAATTGAAAGGTGGTGAAATGAACCATTGCCATCTCAACTTGGTGATCTGCCGATCAAACCCATCAGGTCACCCCTTTTTGCATTCACCTCAGATCCTCCTTCTTCTAAACTGCACAAATCAACACTCATTATTGAAAGAGAAAACTCTTACTAACCACCTTGGGTTGCCTCCTAAGCAATACCTTAGTTAAGATCATGGAACGATGTAGATCCTTATTTTTCTCAAGTCACCACTGATTGGTTTATCACTGATAACACTTGGAGATCTTCTCTCAGCTTTAGAGTTTTGTAGATGTTGAACACCACCTCCTTATCATAAACTCTAAACCTTAGTTCCCCTCTTTCAACATCCACAACGACTCTTTCAATGGCTAGAAATGGCCTACCCAAGATAATAGGCACGTTGGTGGCCACCTCACAATCTAGGATCACAAAATCAGTAGGAAGAATGAACTTGTCCACTTTCACCAACATGTCATGTAATATTCCAACTGGCCTTTTGATGGACCGGTCAACCATGATTAGCTGCATTTTTGTTGGTGAAGGGGTCTCCAACCCCAACTCTTCAAATATGGCTAAAGTAATGAGATTTATGCTTGCACCCAAATCACATAATGCCTTATTAAACTGAGATGCTCCAATGGTGCATGGTATAATGAATCCACCTGGGTCCTCTTTCTTTACAACCAATTTTTACATCACAATGACACTACAATTATGAGACACCTCGATCATCTCACACTCAAGAGTCTATTTCTTTGTGACCAACTCCTTCATAAATCTTGCATAACCTGGCATTTCGATTAATGCTTCCACCACTGGAATATTTATGGATAGAGAATTGAACATAGAAAGGAATTTTTGAAATTTAGCCTCCTCCTCTTTCTTTTTAAACTTTTGCGGAATGGAGGATCAATCTTTACCTGAGGTATTTTTGGCTTCACAACTAAACTAGCATTTTTGGAAGATGCTCTTTTGACATTCACCTCATCATTCCCCACCTTCTCTTTCTCATTTCTCTCGGGGTTGCAAAGAGCCTCATCACTTTTTCCATTTTCAAAAATTACTAAATTCTAATCAATTTCAACATTCACATCATATTTGTCTTTTTCATCAACAACCGGTGTAGGAGAAGCTTTATGCTTTCTACCACTCTTCCACTCTAGGTAGTTATAACTAGGCATTGTTGCCTATGTAATGCACCTTCTCATTGTAATCTCCTTTAAATGGTGCACTATCAAACATCACATCACTAGAAGTTCCAACAATATTGACACTTTTCTGACCTCCTCCCATAACATGCTTAGTCAAGAGACCAAGTTGTGTTAACGTCTTAGCCATATTTACATCCCTCTCTTAATCCTTAGAGATTTATTCCTTAGAAGGACCTCTGTGTGTAGAAGATACAAGGTCACCCCTTGTATACCAAGCTCTATTGATTTTTGTCATGTCATCCAAGAGTTCACAAGCAACACTGAAAGTTTGTTTCATAATTCCACCTCAAACCAAATGATCAACCACACCCTTGTTGATTGCATCAAGACTCACATAAAAGTATTGTAAAAACAAATGATCCAAAACTCCATTATTCATACATTGAAGCAAAAGTTTCCAAAATCATAGCCATGTCTCATGCAATGTCTCACCCTCAATATGCTTAAAGTTCTCAATACTTCTCCACAACTTGACCATCTTCGAGGGAGTAATGAACCTTTCAAGGAATGCATCTTGGAGTTCCTCCCATGAAGTAATTCAATCTCGAGAAAGGTCAGTGAGTCACCTCACTGCTTCACCGGTGATAGATAATGGAAAGAGTCTCAACCTTATGGCTCCATGGGTGACTCCTTGGAAATTGAATGGTAAACACACATCGACGAAGTTCCTGAGGTGTTCATGAGGATCTTTGCGAGCGAGTCCCCCAAACAACCCTTTTAACTGGAGGAGTTGCAACATAGTGCTGGTGACATGAAATACCGCACCTCCAGCTTGTGGGGGCAACCACATGGCTCTGGTGCTTCCCACCTAATCCCAGTTAACGTTCTGAAAATCATTCACATCTCTAAGGTTATCACTAAAGACACTCCCATCATCCTCTATCTTAACACCTAATTATCAATAACAAAATCAACAAGAAAGAAGTAAAATGAAGTCAACTACTAGAACTAAATTCAACAAATACTTTAGTCAAGAACCAACACCATTCCTCGACAATGGCACCATTTTTGATAAACGCTTAATCGTATCACTCAATGGAAGTAGGGACGATCGTCATCAACATATTACCCAACATTAGAGTTGGGGCAAATCCCACAGGAAATAACGATTTAAGAGGAAAACTATTTCATTAGATTAGGCAATTGTAGGTTCAAATGGGGGGTTATAATAATTAAATATTGACATTCTGCAATCAACAACTATTTTAAAAAACTAAACAACAGATATAGAGAAGTGTTGGGGATGTGCAAATATGGAACTAGATCTACTAAGGTGGGTATAAATATTTGATTAATTGAGTTGAAGATGAGTGAATAGGCTAGAATCCTAGTAACCTAAGTTCAATTATGACACGAAAGTATTTTGTATGATTCAATTATGATAACATACACGGATCTCTCTAGGACATGTCTGGCCTGAGAAATCACAGCAAACCACCAAATACCTTAGACATTGAACCCATGGGTATGCCATTCAATTGAATCCCCAAACGATTTCCAGCTAATACATCTACTCTATACTCTAACTACTCAGATTAAAGCAATAATTAGAGATCTGAAGTAAACCCCAAGTATTCAACCTTCCGATTATAAATGAAACTAAGCAACAAACATAAATTCACTCAGATTAACAATAATATAGTCAAAATAAAAAAGACCCAACAATAGAAAGAAAATACCCATATCAATTACACCCCCCAACATGGGGGTTTTTAGCAACTCATCCTAGAAAGTAAAGATTCAATACCAATATTTATAGCTGAGTACATGGGTAACAAGGATTAAAAGAGAAAAGTTGAGTTTAACAAGCTAATCTCTACAAAGTTTTGCCTCCACAAGCTTAAAACCCTCTCTCTTGTACTATTGGGAAAGAATGTTCTAAGTATCCTAATCTCACTCTTTTTCTATCTGGAATTCTGAAGAGAATAATTTGTATAATGTCCTTTTCCAAGATTTCTTAAATAGTCCATGCACAATCATGGAATTTTGTGCATTAAATTACAACTAGACGGTCAAGAAAGGGCATCGCCGAGCACTTTGGCGATGTGATGAATGTGCACTTGATCGCTTTTCTATGTAGTCCTTTTTAAGCCTAGGTCTCTGCAATATTGGGCAATGATTCTTCTCTCCGCATATCATATTTTGCGATACGTTGAATTTCCTTCTTCATTGCCCTTTTGTGATGAGCTTGAGGTCTTGAGTTCTATAATATTACGTGGTCTCCATGAAAAGCAAGCGATACGTTGACTTGATTTGGTCATGTCTATTCAGACCACCCTTTTGGCAAGAAATTGAGACTTGGTTGGTTGATTGTTAGGCAGTCTAACTAAGCAGTTGGTGTTGTGCTGACTAGGTCAGTGATGCCACTTTTATCTGCCTTTTTCGCACTTTTCTCCTTTTCCAAGTCTTGTTGAGTTTTATCCTCTTGTGCACTTTTATCTCCATTCCTGACACAACACATGCACATTAGTTAGTGATTGGAACAAAATAGAACATTGAAGACAATATTTCTTTACATTCTAAGCCCAAAATGAGTCTGATATATGGACTCATCATGTGTTCATTGACCACAAGAGTCTCCAATATATGTTTACCTAAAGAGACCTTAATTTGAGGCAAAAAAGGTGGTTGAAACTCCTTACAGATTATGACATGAGTATGCACTATAATACCAACAAGGCTAATGTTATTTCCAATGCCCTAAGTAGAGTATCTATGGAGAGTATAATTTATATTGATGATGGTAAGAAGGAATTGGCAAGAGAAGTTCACCGGTTGGATAGATTGGGAGTTAGGTTGGATGAAGCTAAAAATAGGGGTGTGGTGGTTGTAGATGCTTCTAAGTCTTCCTCGGTGGAAAAGGTTAAATCCAAACAAGACCTTGACCGCATTTTGGCGGAATTAAAGTCATTGGTAAAATATAACAAGGTGGAGGTTTTCTCCCAAGGGGGAGATGGTGTTCTTATACCAAAGTAGGTTATGTATGCTCAATGTTGATGTCTTGAGGGACTTGATCTTTAATGGGGATCATAATTCATCTTATTCTATTCGCCCTTACTATACAAAGATGTATAGAGATTTGAGGGAAGTATATTGGTGAGGTGGTATGAAAAGGGATATTGCTAAGTTCGTAGCCGGTTGCCATAATTGTCAATAAGTCAAGGCTGAACATCAAAGTTCGGGTGGCCTAGACAAGATATAGAGATTCCTAATTGGAAGTGGGAAGAGATCAACAGGGATTTTGTGGTTGGGTTGCCAAAGACTATAAAACATTTCAATTCTATTTGGTTTATTGTTTATAGAATGACAAAGTTGGCTCACTTTCTACCTGCTAAAATGATTTATGGTGCTGAGGATTATACCAAGTTGTACATTCATTAGTTGATTAGATTGCACAGGTTTCCATTGGCTATTATTTTGGATCATGCTGCTCAATTCACTTTGCACTTTTGGAGATTTTTCCAAAAAGGTTTGGATACCAAGGTTAAACTTAGAATGACCTTTCACCCACAAATGGATGGCCTAGCCTAATTGACCATTCAAACTCTTGAGAATATGCTTAGGGCTTGTGTCTTAGAGTTTAACGGTAGTTGGGATGAGCATCTTACACTTATCGAGTTTGCTTAAAATAATAACTATCACTCTAGTATCAGAATGACTCCCTTTAAAGTTCTACATGGTAGACATTGTAGATCCCCAGTTGGATGGTTTGAACTAGGAGAAATGACTTTGTTAGGTCCAAATTTGGTTATAGAAGCTTTGGAGAAAGTGAGGTTGATAAGGAAAAGATTGAAAATGGCTCAAAGTAGGCAAAAGTCCTATTCCAATGTGAGGAGAAGGGATCTTGAATTTAATGTTAATGATTGAGTGTATTTAATGGTTTCACCCATGAAGGGTGTTTTCCATTTTGGCAAGAAAGAGAAGTTAAGCCCTAGGTATGTAGGGCCTTGCCGAATTATGAGGCGTGTTGGTAAAGTTGCATAAAAATTAGAGTTTCCCATGTAAATAAGCATGGTTCATCCGGTATTCCAAGACTCCATGTTGAGGAAATGTATTGGAGACCCTAGTTCCACTGTACCCGTAGAGGTGGTGAATGTCGATGATAATTTGACCTATGAGGAAGTCTTGGTAGAAATCTTGGATAGGCAAGTGAAAATAGCATCCGTCAAAATCCTTTAGAGGAACCAAAAAGTGGAGAATGCTACTTGGGAAGCCGAAGTCGATAAGAAGAAGTGATACCCTTATCTCTTCCATTCTAATCAAGCTTGAGGTACTATAATTTTTCCTATTTGAGAACTTCCCCATCCTTGCTTCTCAATTTCATGTCATCTACAAATGCTTATATGATTTTTAGGATTTCATTGTAAATGTTATTTGAAGCATGGTTTGAAATTTTTCATGAAGTATATGTTGCATTTTGCATATGATGTTTGTATTCTATTTTGTAGAGCCTACGTTTAGCACATTCTAGGATGAATGTTCTCGAGGGGGAGATACTGTAAGGCTCCACATGTTGGAGGATGTAAAAGTGCCTAAGAAATGAACTCTAGAAAATTTTCTAAGTATTAGAGGTTGACACAAAGGAGTATATAAGTTGGATGTTGTTCCAGGGGTTATATCTTGTGCTCGTAAAATGGAGGGTAAACTTGGTGAGAAGAAGGTTTTCTGATATTGGGTATATGAGATACCAGATGACCCGTATTGTGACTGACGAGTCGTAAGTCCTGTCGTGAGATAAGATACAGAGAAAATCATTGAGGGTTCAAACTGCTACCAAACGAAACCCCCTTCCACGACCTATAGACTGGGCCATGACCCGTATTCGAGGTCTCATGGTCCCATTCAGTTGAGTTTTAAATAGGTAAATTTTGATATTTCTTATTCTACTAAGGCTATACTATGTCATTTTAACCCCTAAAAGACCCCTTTTCAGACCTATACAACCCTAATTCACTCTATTCCACTTCATTCTCATATCTCCCTAAGTACCACTTCTCAAAAATACTCCCAACTTCTTCAAGGCTTTCAAGAAGAGAGTGTAAGATAAGATTCTGGTTTCCTACACTTTTCAACAAGATTTTCATCCCCAATCACACCAAGGTATGTGGGTTTTTATTTGTGGAGACTATTTCTCTACAAAGCTTAACCATTCTTCCATAAAGCTCAATCATTCCTTTTCCTCATCTATTAACAAGTTATGGAAACTTATGAAAATTTTGTGAAATCTCTATATGATGATATTATGAAGTATTTTATGATGTTTTATCCTTGTCTATTATTATGCAATGCAATGCCAAGAGAAATCTATGATTTTAAAAGAGGGTTTGATGATGTCCTAGCCAAGATTTAGTATGCTTTTGGTGGGTTATTTTGAATAATGCATAAGTGATTCTATTTTACTCCTCTTATGTCATTTACTCTTGAATTACATGGTTTTAAAAGCATGTACATGTATCCACCATAATTTGATAAAAGATGCATGCCAAGTTTCTTATGTAATGAATGCCTCATGGGAAAAATATGTATGTCACGTATGTTGAGACTAATAAGAGGGCCGACAAGTATGTTATGCGCTCATGAGCATGATATGAATGTTAAGAGTGAAGTAAATCCCTACCTTTGATGTTGTAAGCTATGTCTTAATGAGCTACTCCAAGAACCAAATCATGATGTTTGAGACTTTGATTAACATGACTACGACTATGTTTCAAGTATTTTGTGAGATTGTGACTTAGCCCCAAGAGGACATTAGTATTCTCCCATTGTACCTAAACTATGTGCAACCATAGTTTGTGATATTGATTTCCTATATGGGCTTGAACCTACAAAAATAGTCGTGCCATAAGGTGAGGATGATTTTGTAACGACCCAAAAATTTTCAAAAACTCCTTATGGTTGGTCTTATATGATGTTATAATGGTCATGGTTGAGTTTTGGTAGCTACGGGTTGGGTTTAAGTGGCCGAACGTAAAAAGGATCATTTGGTGGCCTAGAGAGGCCGTTTGGACAGTAAACTTTGAGAAGGTAACTTTTGATGCGGGTTGAACCCTCGGGTATATTACATATCAAATTGAAGCTCTTTGAGTTATCTTCGCAACGCAACTAGTTTCACTCAATTCGAAGTTCGTATGAGAAAGGTATGGCCAAAATAGTGAGACTGTCTTTGTGGGAATGCCACTGGAATAGAGCTCGGTAAAATGGCAAAGGACGGGATCAAGGACCTTGTGTGGGTCCACGGTTCATTTGGGGATCTTGTGTGGGGTTCCAGTGAGCTCTGGGAGGCCAGGACCCTGACCAAGCCCAAAGAAAACCTCACGGACCACCCCACGGTCTGTGAAGGCTCAAACGGTCTGTGTGGGTGGCCTTCAAGTGGGGCAAAGAGTTTTCCAGGTATGTGGGTTGGTTCTTGGACAAAGTGTGGATCCACGGACCAGTACACAGTCCATGTGAAGTTACACGACCCGTGAACCCCCTCGTGAAGTGGTCCAGAAAGTCCCCCAAAAGTTCGAGCCGAAGTAGAAACTAAGTGTTGGTTCACGAACAGTTCTACGATCCATGTACCAGTGTATGGTCCATGTGGGTCAACCATTTGGCACTGTTTTCAGTTAATTTTCCATTTCATTAATGGTTAATTCGTAATTTAATTAATCTCTCTGCCCTTTTTAGGCATCCTAGGGACCCCTAAACCCCCTTAACCTAACCCTAACCCATTTTCATCCATTCTAAGGCTCCTCATTACTCTTTGGAAAATCCTAAATTCTCTTGACCTCCATTGTTGAAGCTTGAAGAATTTTTGGGAAGACAACCTTCGCTAGTTTGATTCTTCAATTCCTTTGGTTATTGTAAGGTATACGGGATTTGATTCAAGGAAATTCTTTCATCCTTGAAGACCCAAGAACCCCACTCTTTAAATTTTGATTTTAAGATTCTTTAAGTTATGGGTTCTTCCAATTTTGAAGTATTTAGTTGATTGGGGTTATGTGTTGTAGATTTTAGGTGATTTAATCATGATTTAAGCTTGAATTTTATGAATGTTCATGAAAACTCTTGAAATATCAATATGCATGTCTCTTATGATTTAAATATGCATGGGTAATTTACATTATACTTTAAATATGGAATTTCTCATGATTTATGTTGAATTACCTTTTAAATTATGAAATTAAGTTTGAATACCATTACCCATGTTCTTGTTCCTCATTCATGGAACATGCTTTAAAGATTGTTATGATGAAACACTTGATGAAATTCTTGTATTGAAATGATATGTTAAGGCTTGTGATCACATAGTCTCTCCGTTATGGCTCTTTGAGCATATTGGGTGCTTGCACTACCATGACATGTTTTGAAGGCTTGATATGATAAGCAATGTTGATGGGCGACTCTTATTGCATTAATATGGAATGATCATGAAAACGATTTTAGAAACTCTTGATGGTCTTTAGCCTAAGCATAAGCATGATTTTGATTAATGGATTTTGTTTTGACTAATGATGCATGATTTGAGAAGAATGTAAGTCTTCCGATTTGAAGTTGCATATATATATATATATGTATTCCCGTGGGATGAGACTTAGTACCGAGGGATTGGTGTAGTAAGTGGGTTATCCCCAAGGTCCCCACCCTTTCCGTCAAACCATGTGCCACCATGAGTTATCTCCTTAGATGGGACGACTTGTATTGTTTCCCCTTCATGAAGGAAGACTAGGGTACTACTTGGCAAGTAGTCCGGATCCGGGTAGTAGCTCGCTTGGGTCTTTCATGTTGTCAGTTGAGGTCACATCCCCACTATATATTGATCATAGGATTTTATCTCATGCATCATGGTATAGCATCTTGTTATATTACTCTTTGGCTACGTACATCCCTTTCGTATTACTTGTCCCCTTGACATGTTGCTTGGTCATACTATATTGTCATAGGCATTGCGTGCCCGCACACTTAGTGCTTAATTGTGCTAACCCATATTCTTTGTCTACATGTTCTAACCATGTGGGGATCGGAGACGACTTTCACATTCTACTGGACGATGTTTGATCCTTGTTGAAGACTTTGCTAGTGGTAAGCCCTCTTGTCCAAGGGAAATAGCCACCGCCTATCTACCTAGTTTTTATCATGTTATTTACTTTACTTTTGTATTGAGGGTGAGCCTCAAACTATGTTGAGGCACCGCCTTATCTATGTAGAGGCTTGTTGGACAAAATCTAAACTCTTGTACGTTGACTTGTTATGTTAAAAATTTTGATTATGAATGTTATGCTATTTAGCCTTGATTATGAGAATGGTCTCTTATTATGCTTATGATATGAATGTTGGAAATTGTGATTCACTATGTGTTTATGTGGAAAGTCCCATAATCCCGGTGTGCCCTCATAGTTTGAATTTCCCTTACCCGTTCCCTTAGATATAATTGTTATGTGTTATGTGAATGTATGTTTGTCCCATTCCCGACAACATCCCCATAGCTTGAGTCTCAAGTCCCAAATCCCTTAGAGCTTATGTGTTATGTGTTTAGTTTCCGCGCTTCCAAACCAATGATGTGTGAGATGATGCTATGATGGCTTGATCGAGGACTTTCGGGTTCTCCTTCGCCATTTCACATCTAGACCCCCTATCTGGGTCGTGACAAAGATGGTATCAGAGCCCTAGGTTTGTAATGATCCTCGGAGTCCAACATGCCGCATCAATTAGAGTCTTGTTAATTGATGTGATGTGCGCCATGTCTATGAACAAGAGGCTATGATGACATTTTTAGGAATTTCTTCATTTTTTTCCTTCCTTATGTCGTGCCATGAGATCTTATGATGAATCTGTCTAAACTTTAGTATTTGTTGTTCTTTTAGAAAAATACCTCCAAGAAGAGCTCCCCTTCCCCGTCCGGATTCGGAAGTTGAGGAACTAGCTCTTCATGCACCGGTTGAGGAACAGGTGTCCCATGTCGAGTTCAGGAATGTTGTCTCTATGTTAGTCCAAGTTGTGGCCAACCAAGTTCAGCCGCTCAACCCGGTCAATGTCACTACTCCGGCTTCAAGGGTGAGGGACTTCACTCGTATGAACCCTTCATAATATTATGGTTGAGGATGCCCAAGAGTTCGTGGATGAGCTTACTAAAGTGTTATCTATTATAGGGGTTAGTTCGGAGGAAAAGGCGGAGTTGGCGGCTTACCAACTCAAGGATGTAGCACAAGTATGGTATAATCAATGGCTTGTGGAGAGGGTGATGGATGTGAAGGTTGGATGGGAGGAATTCAAAATGACCTTCCTTGATCGGTTCTTCCCACTTGAGCTTAGGGAAGCTAAGATGACCGAGTTTATCAACCTTCGTCAAGGTACTATGACCATGAGGGACTATGCCCTCAAGTATATAAAACTCTCCAAGTATGCTCCTATGCTTGTCTCGGACCACCGTGCAAGAATGCACAAGTTCATCTCAGGTGTGTTGGATTTGGCTATGAAGGAGTGTCAAATAGCTATACTTATTAAGCAGATGGATATTTCGAGGCTCATGACCTATGCCAAACAAATTGAGGGTGAAAAGTTCAAAGAGAGAAGGGTGCATGAGGCGAAGAGGGCCCAGCTTGATGGTGGGTTCTCAAATGTCAAGGGTGGTGGATTTGGCCGCTTCCAACAAGGACAAGGTTCTAATGTGAGACT
>JBCEWC010009332.1:0-18873 GCA_038996855.1 Solanum aculeatissimum
TTTTGGGAATGTTCTTGAGTGTTATGAAGTTAAAAATGACAAAGTATGGGACATATCCCCCCTTTATAAAACGTCCCCAACACTTAGCTTCAAAATGAGGCTTAATGAACAGTAAAATAGCTCACTGGAAATTGCAAATCTGAACAAATAGGATTTACGGAAATGGGCATAGCTTCTTCGTCCGAACTCAAAATGAGGTGAAACGAAGTGCGTTGGGTAGCTAACTCAAAGGGATTTCCATGGATATTTTATGGGTCACCTAATTATTTGTTTTCTAAGAGATATGCCCCTTTAAAGTTGACCCTCGAAAATCACAGTTTTGCAATTTTCGAATTTTGATACGGTTGCTCTAAAATTCGGGTGAGACATATTTACCACTCAATTTGACCCCATAAATTGGGATTTGTTATGGAAATGATGTTCCATTTATGCTTATGTTTATGCTTATGGGATTGTGAATTTTGGGAACGTTCTTATATGGAAAGTCCCCTAACCTGGTATGCCCCCATAGCTTGAGTCTAAAGCTCCGTTTCCCCTAGAATTATATGTTATATGTTTACTTTTCCGCGCTTCTGAACCAATGATGTGTGTGATGATACTATGATGGCTTGATCGAGGACCTTCGGGTTCTCCTTCGTCATGTCACATCTAGGCCCCTCTTCGGGGTCGTGACATATAATGAGGTGGATGGCTTGATAATAGTCCAACTGTGATGAGGTGGATGGATCGATACTAATCCAACTTATGGCGTAGAAAACCCAACTTAGTTTAAAGTATTGGCGCTAAAACAGACAAACAAACTATGCAAACAACTTATGGGGTGGTTAGCCTAACAAAATTATACGTCGAGGCTCTCAAGTAGAGAAGTAAAAATGCATAAACCACTAATGGGGTGGGTAATCAAGAAATTCTAAAATATTAACCCTCACATGATCAAACAAATATGTATACCTGTATAGATACATGATGGTCATCCTAATGGAGAAAAATAGAAATCATATTGACACATATGTTTGTCATGCTTACAACTCTCTCTTCTAAGAGACAAAATGATCAAGGTAAAATGTCTAAATTCTTTGATACGAGGATTAAATCCACTCTCATCTTCTTCTGACAAACTCAATAAATTTTGAGTTTATTGTTTGATATATTCACTTGTTCTTGGAGACTTAAACTAACTTGATAACATTAATTATCATGCAGACATGTGATCTTCAGGATCAGTTGATTCGATGGATTCATCATTTTGTCTTTGCAACACTTTTGGAATAATATCATATTTAGATCTGATGTTGATGTCAGAGATCATCCCAAATTTTACTAACATAGCAACCTGTAAAACATGAGATCAAGCATTAGCAGTTATAATGAAGTAAAGCATATAATTAAAGATAGATCATGAAGTTAAACTATTTGGATCATGAAGATCGGGTCATAGTAAGGTTCGTGGTGGTTTCAGTCATGATTTTTCACTAATTGATGGTTACTTCTTTGGTATCTTATAGTCCATGTGTGTGCTCTGTATCTGGCGATACTAAGTTGATTCTTTTGAAATTTGGGCGGAGCTTTCAGGGCTTGTGTCTAATTACTTCAAAACACAATGAAAGTATTTAGAAATTACGTTGAAGTAACAAAATAAATTGAAGATAAAATAAGATGAGAAATTATTTGATTAATTATTATGAGGCTAGGATAGATGTAAGTGGTGTCTTACGCTTGAAGATTTTGACATTGTAATCTTTGTGATTTCACTATTCTGGAATCCAAAGAAAATTTCTTAGTTTGAGAGATTGATTTGTGTTGGCCTTGTCCTTATACTCCTTTATGAAATTGACTTACACATTCGTCTGCTCTATGAAATGCAGTCTTAGTGGAATTTTGTAGGATTCTCCTCAAATATTTTGCCCTAGTTCAGAATATGGAAGAACTCTTTTAAATTTAGAGTTTCTTATCATGGAATATTGAGGTCCCTCCTCAAAGTTCTTACCCAGTCTGTTTGAATGTAAAAAATGACATCTTTGTGGAATTTATAAGATTTTCTCAAAAACTCTACCCTCAGTTACACACTTCAACAAAATTTCACATGGTTCATTAGAGAAACAAATTTTTTATGAAACGTTTTAGACCCTCTCTAAAATTTTACCCTAGTTTCATATTGTGATGCATGATCTTATTAGAGAAACTCATCTTCTAGTGAATTGTTTAGATCCTCTCAAAAATTCTACCCTAGTTTTTATTATTAAGAGAAATGAAAATCTTATGGGGATATGACTGAGTTGTTGTAGCGCCTATGTATCCTGTTGAGGTAGGAATCAGTCCAAGCGTAGTACCAATGACAAGATTATTAAAACTTGATAAAGGGATGACCGAGGCCTGACATAATCCACCTAAGTTTCTCATTCTTGAGAATTTAGGTCAAACATAGTTTCTTACAAGGAAATATGTGCTAAAATGGAAACAAAGGAGATTAACTATGTAATGACTTCATATGTAGAAATTCATCGATGTTTTACACTTTTCTTTTTTTCATTTGATGGTAAATATGTTCAAACGGTCCTGTTCAATTCATCTTGTGCTTACTCTGAAGCATAAAATATACTATCATTTGGGGAAGTTTCATCAATTGTGATTAACTCGCTATCAAGATTGTTAGAAATTTTGTGCTTGAGGGTTGAACAATTCTCTATATCATATCCAATAGCTCATGAATGATAAGCACATTTGTGGTTTGCTCAATAAAATTTTCCCAAATGATTGGTTGGTCTTCCTTTTATAGGATAAAACATACTCGTTACTTTTAACCTTTCATAAAGCTGAGTTTGAAATTCCTTCACTGGTGTAAATACTATAGGAGGCTTCTGAAACTTGAACGAGAGAATTTTCCTTGACTGGCGTAGCGATTGTAATATATCTTTGTTGGAATAGCTCTGACAATAGACACTTTTTCTTCTTCCTTCTCTGGAATTTTCACATCACAAGTTCTGATGATTCCCTCGTTAAGTCGTAATGTGATTTTCCTAGTCTTGAAGTCATCCTCTAAAGACTCTCCTACCTGGACAACATCAATGAACTTTGTCCCATCATACACAACATCCTTTCATAGTATTCAGGATTTTAAATACGAATAAACATTGCAGTAATTTCACATTCAGGCATGGGAGATTGAACTCTTGCAACCGTTTTTCTCCAACGAAGAGAATATTCTCAATATTTTTTTGTAAAATTTTTCTTTATCTTTTCCAAATAGTAGTGAACCAGGACAATTTCTATGTTATGCCCAAATCTTTAAACAAAATCCTCTGCAAGTTCCTTCCAACTCAACCATTGTATTAGCTCTTGTGAGGTAAACAACTCTGAGTCTTCTTGATGTTACAAGTTTTGATGATTTAACAAACTATGGGAACAGATGAGGGACCTGATCCCATGAGTGTTGTGAACCTGAAAGTGACACCCGATAAACGATGCACTGTGTACTAACAGTTTGTTATTTGTTGGTGTGTGTCTACCTACTCTACAGAAATTGTCTAGCCAATGTAAATGCTTCAAATATTGTTGATATTGAGTATTTATATCCAACCTTTCTTGAGAAGAAATCTTGAGGGTTTCTACACACATTGAGTGAGTATTCTTGGTGAGGCTCTCGAGTAGTACACTAGGAAGATAAAAGTTGTTCTTATTTTTATGTACTTTATTTGTGCTTAATGGTGTTTTCATCTTGTGATTCGATTCCTATTCTATAAAGGGATCCAACAGTAAGAATGTTTTTTTCTCTTAATTGCTAGAGCTATCTATGGTGAGTCTTAAGTCTAAGTTGGCTAGATTTAGTTGATTTAGTGTGTAATGGTCTACATAGTTTGCTCATACCTGTGGTAGAGTTGTCACAGTGAGGGGGAAGGAATTTAGAGTTAAATTCCTTGATTTCAAGAGCTTGTAATCTAAATCTTTTCTCCATTGAGTTTAATGGAGTTGGGTTGAAATCCTATGAATGCAGGTCATGGTTGTTTTCTTCCCTTAAGCAAGGGGGTTTCCACGTAAAATAGCTTGTGCACTTTTTACATTGCTACTTTACTATTTTAGTTGTTTTTCTTTTACAGATTGTTCTACAGAGGGAACCGGTCCCCATACACTCAATAGATATGTACGTTCCATCAATTGATATCAGAGCAGGTACTATCTAAAAGGTTAACATCTAGAAAGATCCTGAAGAAGCAATGACAGCTCCACTGAGTCTAGAAGAGGGTCAGTCATCCACCCGACCTCCTTGCTTTAATGGATAATTTTATAGTTGGTGGAAGACTCGTATGCATGATTTTCTCATAAATAAGGATAGTGAGCTATGGGGAATTGTGCTTGATGGTCCTCATGTTCCTACCCTAGAGGTGAAAGATGGAGAAATAACATGAGTAGTCCCTAAGACTAGACAAAAATACATTGATTTGGATAGGAAGAAGATTAAAAAGAATTACAAGGCAAAAAAGTTGTTGTTCTGTGGTATTGGGTTGCGGAGTATAACCGAATCTTTGCTTGTGAGCCAACTTAGGAGATCTGGAATTGTTTGCATACAGCTTATGAAGGTACTGAGCAAGTAAAGGAGTTTAAAGTTGATATGCTCACTACTTGGTATGAAACTTTTACCATGAAAAAAGGTGATCCCATTCATGACATATATACAAATTTCTCATCCATTATCAATGAACTTAGATGTTTGTGTGAACCATTCATCCTAGCAATCATGTAAGGAAGATACTTTGTAATGGCCTAGATCTTATGCTAAAACTTGAGTCGTTCCTCGTACGCATATGGGATCAACTTGATGACTTCTAGTGGTGGGATCAATTCTTAGGTATTCAATATGGATTGCATGTGTTTTGAGGTCAGAAGGAATCTCTTACATTGAGCTAAGACCAAAGAATTCCAATCGGCTAAGTTTCAGTATGAATTTGTATAAGGGTTAACTTCAAATGGTTATATCTTTTAGCACATAATGAATTAGGCGACCCATTACCTACCAAATTGTAGGTATTTGAATTGGCTTTCCAGCGCATCTAATTTTGACTTATTTTGATTTAGAGAAAAATTTATGGCCATTTTACTGAAGGCTGTTTGGACTGCTCAAAAAGCGTGACCGTCAATTTGACCACCAAATCGCTCTGGAAGTTTCAAAATTGTCAAAAAAAAGGTGGTCTAAAGGTCCCGTTTGGTATAACGCCAAATTGTTTGGCGGTGGGACCCTTGGACCACCCATTTTATGCCAAGACGTATTAAAATATCTTTTTCTTCTACTTTTGATGATATTTGTACATTTCCAAAAAGGATTTTCAATCTATTTAACCTAAATACACTTTCCTAATCTTATTTTCATGCTCCAATAACCTTCCCCTTCACTCATTCAAAATTTCTCTCTCAAGGAAGAAGACACAAATCCTCCATTGAAGAACAATTTTCAATTTCTTCCAAGCTTTTCATCAAATCCAAGATTCTCTTCAACTTTTTTTTCTATCTGGGTCTAGGTCTGTGGGTTCTTTATCTATGGGTCCATCCACCCATGAAGTCCAAAACCTTTTTAATCCAATCTTTAATTTTAAAGTTTATTTTATCATGGGTAATTTTTATCCCTGATTATATGCATGATTTATGTTAGAAACTATTATTTATTGATTTTAAATGCATGAAATGAGTGGGTATTTATAAACACTTTAGATTACAACATTGGGTTGATGATTTCATAAATGGGTCTTGTTAAATCTTTACCCAAATGCTATATTTTGATCTAAATCATGGATATTATGTTCAAATGAGTATTTATTGTTATTCAATTCCATGAATTGGTAGATTTTGGAAAATACTCTATCTTAACTATTATGGGTTTTTGAATTTCATTATGGGCTATTTAAATTATGATTTCAAATGATATATTCTCTTGATAAGTATGCAAGATTATGAATATTGTGGAGGACTAAGGGATAACAAATATGTTATGAATCCATGGAAATGGTATGAAAATTATGCAAGATTATTAAGTTTTTTTGTTATGTTATGATTTTGATGAGCTACTCCTATTATGATATTATAAGTCTATGCATATTATGATTATGAGTATGATTATGATTTAAGTATTTCATGAGATATTGACTTAGCATCAAGAGAACCTTCGTAGATTTTGTTGTCACTTAACTATATTGCCACTATAGGTTTGTGATTTGCATATTGCATGATTCACTTAAAAGGGTAGGGTTCTCGTAAGGTACATGCAAAATAATAACCAAAAAGGGTGTAGTTCATATAAGGCTTTTATGATATAATAACTGAAAGGGGTGTAGTTCTCGTAAGGCTCTTATCCTATAATAATCGAAAAGGGTGTAGTTCTCATAAGGTTTTTATCATATAATAACCAAAAAGAGTGTAGTTCTCGTAAGGCTCTTATCATATATTAACCAAAATAGGTGAAGTCCTCATAAGGCATTTGTAAAGTACTCTCTGAAATGGGTGATATTCCCATGTTCCCTTCCCTTAGATTTACTTGTTGTGATTGTATGATGGAAGTCCTATGATCCCTAGTCCGATAGAGTGTTTCCTAAGTCCAAAATCCCCTTAGTATTAATTATTGATGATTGATCCATGCTTCCTAACCAACAATGTTCTTAAATATGATATGAGGTTTGTTTGGGGAACCTTCTATCTTCCTATTTTCCATGTTGCACCAAGGACCTAGGCTTAGGTCGTGACATATTTAGAATTTTTCCTAAGTCTTGGACTATCAAAGTTGATGCAATAACTAAGGCCAAGGACCTGAAGGTGTTGACAATGGATGTTTTGATTTGGAATCTCCAAACTTATGAGCTGAATAGAAAAGTTAATATTGCTAAGAAGGAAAAATTATTAGCTTTAAAGGTGACTTAAGGTGAAGAATTTGATGAAGATAAAGATCATATGGTATACCTCACAAGAATATTGTAAAAACATATGAGGAAACATGGTGGTTTCAAGAAGAAGGGAAATCTTAGCCGAGTTATTACTGCTAATGATTTGTGTCACAAGTGTGGAAAACTAGGACATTTCATCAAAGATTGTCTAAAGCACAAAATAGAGTACAAAGAATATGTCAAGGCTAGAGGCAACATAGATAAGTCGAGGGACCTAGTCCCAGATAAGAAAAGCAAAAAGATTGCAGCAAACTTGTTGTGAAGAAAGCTCTTGTTGTTTGGGGAAATTCCTTAAGTGAGTCAGAAGAGCCTGAGCGCATAGAGGATGCCTCCTTGATAGCTG
The DNA here is from genome assembly GCA_038996855.1 of Solanum aculeatissimum. Lineage (NCBI taxonomy): Eukaryota > Viridiplantae > Streptophyta > Magnoliopsida > Solanales > Solanaceae > Solanum > Solanum aculeatissimum. The sequence goes on from JBCEWC010009332.1 coordinate 7,267, forward strand.
TGAAGAATGATGATGAGATCTTCAATCAAATGTTTGAATTCATGGCAAAGTCTGATGAGGGTGATGAACCTGAGCAAGAGGTAACCCTATCTGATTTTAAGCAAAATTTGCACATATTTTCTATTAAGAAGTTGAGGAAGTTAGTTGTTATTATTATTAATTCAATTACTGAGTTAACTACTAAAAAGGATATGTTGAATAATCAATTAAATCTTATTCAATATGAAAAAGTTGGCTTAGTTTCTTAGTTATCTAAAGTGGAGAAGCATGTGTTAGATCTAAAATTAGAGAATACAACTCTTTATGAAAAATTGAATGAAGAAACAAAGGGTTATCTGAAAAGAAAAGAAAAGGCTAGTAGTTTGCATCTTGACATTGAAGCAGTCTGAATGATGTTGAAACTAAGCTAGTCGTGGCTCTAAAAAGGAATATTTAGTTAGAGAAGGACGTGGTCTGAGTCAAAGAATGACCTAGTCCGAGTCAAAGAAGAGTTGTCTAAATCACTTAAATGGACTACCTCTTTTAAAATTCTAGATACTTTGACTCATCAAGGAGACAATAGTAAGAAAGGTCTAGAGTTTGTGAAGAAAGATTTGCCCCATACCACTCACTGCAAAAATGTCAATGGATCAAATTTGTTTCTATGAAAGATCTATCTCATACCACTTACAGCAAAAATATCAATGGGTCAATTTGTTGTGATGTATTCACTGTGGAAGGGATGGTCATTTGAAGATCAACCATCCTACAATGAAAACCTTTGAAGAACGTTTGGTAGGATATTTTGAACAAAATAAAAGAAGAATGGGACTTTGTCCTAGGTTGAATTCTCAAAATATTTTTTATTTGAAGAAAGTGATGCTATCTCCTTAGACAAGAAAAGTGTTAATTACCCCCCTTATATACTTATTGGGAACTTTGATTGAAATGGATTCCTAAGACTAACAAGTGATCTCTTGCAGGTAAGTGAAGGAAGTAGCAACCAATGTTGGTACATGGATAGGGTTTACTCAAATAATATGACTAGAAATGTTGAAAGTTTCCTTCACTAAAATCACTTAAAGGTGGAGGTATTTCTTTTGGAAATGGCAAAAATGGTTACATTCTTGGTATTAGAAGAATTGGAAAGTCACTGGAACACTTAATAGAAAATATCTATTATGTGAATGGACTAAAATTTAGTCTGTTGAGTGTATCTCAAATTTGTGACAAGGGAAATGAAGTAAACTTTTGCTAGGAAAATTGTGTTGTCACTAATTTGGTATCACAAGAAGTGATTCTTGTGGAAAAATGGTAAAGAATATGTATGTGGGTGATCTTAATTTTATATAGGGAAATGATCTTACATGTCTTAGTGCTCAAAGTGAGAATGCAAAACTTTGGCATAAAAGACTTGGTCATGTTAGTTCCTCATTACTTAATAAACTTGCTACAAGGGACCTGATACATTGGCTACCAAAAGTAAAGTTTGCAGAAGATAAAGTTTGTGAGGCATGTATTAAAGAAAAGTAGACTAGATCCTCATTCAAGCAAAAGAAGCAAGTCAGTATTACCAAACCACTAAAGTTGATACATATGCATCTATGTGGGCCAGTGAGGATTCAAAGCATAGGAGGAAAGAAGTATATTTTGGTGGTCATGGATGATTACTCAAGGTTTTCTTCGACCATGTTTTTGAGGTCTAAGAATGAAACCTATTGTTTGTGATCTTTGTTAAGATGATACAGACAAAGTTAAACTGTAAGATAGCAGGGATCAGGTCTGACCATGGAACTGAGTTTGAAAATAAAAACATGGATACCTTCTATGCAGAAAATGGAATACATCACAACTTCTCAACTCAAAACTCATCAGCAAAATAGTGTGGTGGAAAGGAAAAACAGAACCTTGGTGGATATTGCCAAGATAATGTTGATAGATTTTGAACTTCCTAAAAACGTTTAGGTTGAAGTTGTGAATACTGCATGTTGTGTGACAAAACGATGCTTGATCAGGTCTATTCTCAATAATACACCTTAAGAGATGCTCAGCAACAGGAAGCTTAAAGTGAGTTACTTCAAATCGTTTGGTTGCAAATTCTTTGTTCTCAACAATGGCAAGGAAGACTTGGACAAGTTTGATGCAAGAAGTGATGAAGGTGTATTCGTTGGGTACTCAAGTTCCAGCAAGGCTTATAGAGTTTTTAACAAAAGGACACAATGCATTGAAGAAAGTGTCCATGTGATCTTTGATGAGTCTGTTGAACTTCAAAAGTAGAAAGATCAAGATAAGGATGAATTTGAAGATCTATTGCAGTTTCATAAGTATGGTGTCAATGCTGATCAAAATAGAAAAGGCATCTTGGAGCAGACTAATTTTGATTTTAATGTTTCAATTGATACAGGTATTCCTGATGGGGGACCTGGTCCTAAACCAGTTGTTGATGATGAACAAGGCATTATTGAACAACCTAAAAATGGAGATGATGGAGAAGTCAGTTCAAAAGATGATGAAGAAAGTTAAATTCCCAAAACATCCTCAAAAAGACTCAAATATGTTCATCCCTTAGCTAATATTATCTTACCTTTGGACTCTGGAGTTCAAACTAAACCCAAGATAAGAAACATGGTCACATTTTCCTTGTCTCCTCTATTGAACCTAAAATTGTGAATGAGTCTCTAAAATATGTTGATTGGGTGAATTCCATGTAAGAAGAGTTGCACCAATTTTAAAGAAGTAAGGTATGGCACCTGGTCCCCAAGCCATTTGATAGAAAAACTATTGGAACTAGGAGGGTATTTAGGAACAAATTGGATAAACATTGAGCTATTGTTCGAAATAAATCAAGGTTAGTGGTTCAAGGCTACAACTAGGAAGAAGGCATATATTTTCTCCTGCTGCAAGAAAGGAATCCATTAGAATTCTTATAGGCTTTGCAACATTCATGTTTTTCAAGCTCTATCAAATAGATATCAAGTGTGCCTTCTTGAATGACTATCTAAAGAAGGAAGTATTTATCAAACAACCTCCTAGATTTGAATATGTTGATCTTCCCAACCATGTGTTTAAACTAGACATGACATTATATGGCTTGAAACAGGCACCCAGATCATGGCACAAGAGATTGTCTAATTTCCTTCTTGAGAATTATTTCAGTAGAGGCAAAATAGATAGCATGTTATTTTTAAGACAAGAGGAAGGGACATGCTTATCATACAAGTCTATATTAATGATATCATCTTCGATGTTACTTTAGAGTCTATGTGTGGTGAATTATCAAAGCTGATAGGGAGTAAATCGGAAATAAGAATGTTGGGTGAATTGAGCTTCTTTTTTGGGTTTGCAATTCAAACAAACTCCTAAAAAATACATCGAAGGAGTTGTTGAAGAAATTTTAAATGAAAGATGCAAAGCCTATTGACACTCCTATAGGAAAACATTCCAAGCTAGATGTTGATGAACTTAGTCCATATGTTAATAAGACTATGTCCAAGGATATCATAGGATCATTAATATACTTGACTACAAGCAGACCAGACATTGTGTTTAGTGTTGGAATATGTGTAAGGTTCCAATCAAAGCCTAAGGAGTCTTACATAATGGTAGCTAAAAGAATCCTGAGGTGCATGAAGAAAAAAAGGGACCTAGTCCTATACTATCCTACATGTGATTCTTTTGAGTTGATTGGTTATATTGATGATGATCATACTGGTATCAAGTAGGTAGAAAGAGAACTTCCGAAATGGCTCACTTCCATGGATCATATCTTGTATCTTAGGGGACAAAGAAATAAACTTTTGTTCCTCTCTCAACTGTTGAAGTTGAGTACGTAGTTTCTTCCTCTTGTTGTGATCAATTGTTATAGATAAAATAGCAACTAAAAGATTATTATGCCATCTCACACACTATTCAATTATTGTGTGACAATGTAAGTTTTTCGAATATGAAAAAAAATCATGTTCATCACAAGAGGGCAAAGCACATTGATATGAGACATTATTTTCTAAGGGGTAATATTGAAAAAGGGAATATCTGCATGAAATTTTGTAAGACTGAAGATCAAATTGCAAATATCTTCACAAAGGCTTTGAGTAAGGATCAATTTGAGAAGAACAGATTGAAGTTAGGGATGTTAAAGCTGGAATGATATTTTGATTTTTAGAGGCAAATCAACTTTCTTTTGGATATGATTTAAGGATAGGTGTCCTTTTATTTTTGTAATACTTTTATGGTAAAGACAATTTTTATACCTTCCTGCAGGGATACACTCAAAGTGATTTGATCAAGATAGCTAAATTTTGAAAACAGTTTTGAGCATAACATCTGAAACTTTAGGGGAACCTAGTCCCCTCTCAAATGTTAACATTCTGTTCATTTGTCACGACCCGAGAGTAGGGCCTAGATGTGACATGGCGTAAGAGAACCCGAGAGTCCTCGATCAAACCATCTTAGAATCATCACACATATCATCTGTTTGGAAGCACGTAACATAATAAACAATACATAAGTCTAAGGGATTTCGAGGCTTTGGCTCAAGCTATGGGGATGTTGCCGGGAATGGAATAAGCATGAGTCACATAGCATATAGCAATTACGCTCTAAGAGACGAGTAAGTATGACTCAAGCTATAGGGGCAAGAAGGGTTAGGGACTTTCCACCTAAGCACATTCCCATCCAACAAATCATAATAGCATAAGAAAAAATAAAAGCATAACATAAGAAACCATCACCGAACATAGATAACCATATCATTGAAATCAACACATAGCATGACGTACACTAGAGTTCGATATGTCCAACAATGCCTTTACATAGAATGAGACAGGGCCTCGACATATTCCGGGCTCATCCTCAAGTCACAAGATAAAGAAATATAAAATAAAGACATAAAGTAGATGAAAGTGGGTGTTGCCCTTGGAGTATGGGGCTCACCACAAGCAATAACTTCAAGTTCTCCAACTAGTCGTCCAATGGTGGAAGGAAATCACCTCTGGTCCCTACATGGTTAGATCATGTAGACAAAGAGTATGGGTTAGCACATATAATGCACTAAATATGCGGGTATGCCAAGCATAGGAACATGATCCTACAACAAGACTAGATGACAAGGCCACGCATTGGTACAAAAGGAATGTACATAGTTAAGGGAGTAGATATCATTACAATATGTCATGTCATGTCGTGATGCATGAATGCAAACGTACATATCATAGCGAGGATGTGACCTCAATCGAAAACATGAGAGACCAAGCGAGGTACTACTTGGAATTGGACTACTTGCCAGGTAGATCTCTAGTCAATCCTTAAGAAAGAGAATACATAACAAGTCAATCCCATCAAGGGTGATAACCCATGTTAGCCCATGGTTTGATGGAAAGGAGTATGTACCCCGGGAGATGGTCCACCCCAACTCAAATCCCTCGGTGCTAAGTCTCATCCCAAGGGAACACATATACATATACAAGCCTTCAAAATGGAGATTCGACATTTTGTTCAAAACAATGCATAATTGGGCTAAAAGCCAACAAGAGTTTCCAAGACTAATGCATTAGGAGTAGCTCATTCTACATAACATATCATATCATGTCAAGATTGGTGTAAACACCCATAATTTCTCAAATAGCCATAATATAGACTTTATGTGATCACATTCTAGTCAATTCCAAGTCTTATCAAACTCAAGTCATATCATATCAAGGGGGTCAAGCCCTTATCAAGAGTTTCATCAAATCAAGTCTTTCATGCTAATGAATTCAATGCATTGATGATCAAGAGTAGTATGGGTATTGGATAACAATGTTTAAATCATCAATACAATAAGTTCATAACAAAAGCATAATGAAATCATCAATTTAAAGCAAAATTCTTAATACCCATACTTGAATTGAAGAGGTAAGGGGACATGCATTTTTGAAACATCATGAAATCTATGGAATTCATCAATTAGGGGCTCAATTCACTTTGAAATTAATAATTTAACACAGCCCACACTTCAATTTAAGTAAATCATTCATAATCTTAAAGACCCATTTTCAAAGAAATCAAAGTTCATCAAATTAACGAAAAAGGTTTTTGGGTCTTCATGGTAGAAAGAAAAAACATGAATCAAGCCCACATACCTTGAATTCACCAAGAGAAATAAGAAGATTCTGAAGAAGAATTGAAATTCCCCCAATTCCCAAGCTTGCCTTCAATGGAGGTGGAGAGAAAATTGAGAGAAAAGTTTGAAGAGATTCAAGAGATTGAATGAATTAGGAGTGATTCGGGTTCAATTCAGCAGTTTTAGGATGGTTTAAAAAGACTAAAACGGCCCTAGGACTATTTAAAATTATGATTACACCATTAATGAAATGAGAAGAAAAACTGAAACAATCACTGACGAGGATAGCTTCACGGTCCGTGTAGAGGCTCACGGACCGTGAACTCAACCGTGAAGCCATACTTGGCTCGTGCCCTAGGCTTGAATTCTGGGGAACTCTCTAGACCACGTCACAGTTACCATCACGAGTCGTGAGGCATCACACGGACCGTGAAGTTGTACGTGGAGCCTCACTTAGGCTCGGTGCCTTGGTCCAACCCTAAGACCACACTCTGGATCTCCCCATGGACGATCGCACGGGCCGTGAACCCCCACATGCTCTGTGGTCCTTCCGTGAGGCCTTGCCTTATTCAACTTTGTCCTTTCCTTTTCCAGAACACTTCCGTACACAGACAGTGTCACCGTAACAGTCATAACTCCCACATCCAAACTCCAAATCAAGTGAGACCAACTGCGTTACGAAGATAACTCAAAAATCTTTGTTTTGATAGGTCTTAGCCCACACAATACATCACGTACAAAGAGATATGGCTATTCAAAGTCAGCACTTCCACAAGGCATCAAGCAAAACTTAACCAACACGACTTCCTCCAAGATGGTCATGCAAGAGAGACTCGGGAAACTCATAAAATAACCAAGACAATCTCAATTCAGCCCTCAACTTGTAACGCAAGCTTCAGAAATTGTTTGGTCGTTAGGTCATCTCCCCCTTGGAGACATTCATCCTCGAATGGTCTAGAGCAAGGCTTGAAGGACAAGAACCATTCCGACACAAAATTGTCAAGACCCGGTTAGGGGGTCTAGATGTGACATGGCGAAGGAGGACCCGAAGGCTCTCGATCAAGCTATCATAGTACCAAACTAACCATTTACTCAAAGAATGCGAAAGCATAGCACATAATTTAATAGATTCGAAATTCCCTATAACAAACTCAATATACCTAACATGATCAGATATCAACCTTAAGTCCTTTATAAGATATATAGGTAGTCAAAGCTTAACAAGTAAACACATAACATAAAAAGAGTGTCATAGGTCCAACACATGCCTCTAATGGAGTGACGGGGCAGCGACAAGTCTGGGCTAACCCTGAAAAGTCAAACTAAACAAAAGTAAACTACTACTAGCTTGAGGAATGGTGGCTATTGCCCCAGGAAGAAGGGCTCACCTCTAACAGATAGCTTCAATATCAAAGCTCATCGGTAGGTAGATAAAACTCGTCACCTGCACCTACATGATTAGAACATGTAGACAAAATATGGGTTAGCACAATAAAGCAGTAAGTATGCGGGCATGTAATGCTTATGACATGGAAGCGTGACTATAATATAACAAGGGGACACTTGGTATGAAAGGAGTGCACTTAGCCAAAGAATGTATATAACAAGATGTTTATGCCATGATGCATGAAATGCAAACTATCAATATAATAATATTGGGGATTGACCTCAACCGACTCAAAGTAGGACCAAGCGAGCTACCACTTGGAACGGACTACTTGCCAAGTAGATCCCAAAACTCCCTTAAACAAGGGGTATCAAAACAAAGCTCCCAATCTGGGGCAATCCCATTGTGGCACATGGTTTGACGGAAAGGGTGACTTCCCATTCCCTCGGTACTAAGTCGGATCCCAAGAGAATACATATATATATACCAATGCTTTCAAAATCCGAAACTAACCATACTTTTCAAATCATGCATCATTAGAACATATATACCAAAAATCAAACATTCCAAGTCAAGAGACTTCAAACCAAATCAAGAGTTTCAAAAATCATTCAAGATCAATGCAATAAAATGTAGTTCATTCTACAAAATCCAAACCAAAACAAATGGTGCAAGTACCCAAACGACTCATAGAGTCAATCAAAGAGACTTCGTGATCATAAGCCTAGACATATCCAATTTCATATCAAAAATTTCCCAAAACAAGAGTTTCATCAAAGTCTTATCCAATGCAATGAATGAATCAATGAATCAAAGAAAGGGTGGTAGTGATCGGGACCGGGTTATGATAGAGCTCTCCCAAAGGATCTAACATGGCTCGATGGGCGGCCATCCGCAAAGATAAAATACATTAGGCTAGAGCTATCTTAGCTATGGCGGAATCTGGCGTGATTCCGATAGCTCCTGGGGACCACGGAGGTACTATGAGTCCAGACCACCACCCTCAAAACACCCCTAATTCACCTAGTGCTCAACTCGCAGGTTCGAACAATGCGAACCCCATCGCGAATACAAAAATGGTCACCGACCGGAATGCTTCTACACACGGCACTCGTCACATGCACACGACCCATATTCCAGCTCAGGGACCAAGACCTGCTACCCCAACCGCGGTGAATTTGACTGAAAAATCACAAATTCTGACAGTTGGCGGCGCCGGAGCTCCGACAAGATTTAACGGCTCCCACCTACCCCATTTTGTTTCTGATAACATGGAGGTTATCCCCAACCAAAAATCCACTGCCATGGCTATTGTTGATGATCAACCTCGGGATTCTTCAGGGTATGGGGGTGCAATTGGAGCTGGGAATCTTGTTCATAGGGCCTTCAATGTTGTTGAATCTACCCCACAATTGGGGATTGGTCATGTAGAGAATCCTAATGTTCCATTAAATTCTCAACTGTCAAATTTTGTTGTTGCAGCTAGCAACAACATCCCTTCAGGTGACATTCTCACCAAGGATTCAGCATCCTTGGCAGGTAAGCTGGCTAATCGCTCAGTTGATCATACCAATTCTATAACCTTCTTTGAGCAAGATGCTAGTTTAGCTAATTCTGGTATGTTGAGCTTGAACAAGGATTTGAACAATGATTCTGGAAACCCATCTGTTTTAGAGCCTCAGCTGCACTCTGTTAAACCTCCTGGAAATATGCATAAGCATGGGGATGTTATTGATTAGCCCCCCTGTTATGGTCCTGCCTAAAGCTTACACTGCCACAGATAGGAATCCCATGTCTAAGGGGCCTAAGCTGAATATTGTCTGCAATGAAACAGTAGTGGGAACTGATAGTGCTATTGGGAAAACAGTTATTGCCCATGGGACTGGGTTGAGACCCAACACTGGTAAAGGACAGGCTTCACAGCTCTTGGTGGTGGAAAAAGCAAAGTTCATCCCTCCCAAACCCCATGACTTCTCCAACTTAACCTCCAACTTCCAAAAACAAACCTCCCCTCCTTAGGTTCACATTCAAACTCCCCATGTTGATCATGCCTCAATTCAATTGCATCAGAAACCTCCCAACCCCTCTAAACCTCAACAAATCCCTGAACCTGCCCCTTTCTCTGTTGTTCAGTCCTATACCACCAAACTGAGATCAAACCAGGCTAAACGTATCCCCTCTATTCAGGTTACTCCCCCTATTTTCACCACTAGACAAGGAATGCCTGCTGTTATTTTCACTGATGAGGACTTCAGGCACAATTGGGTTGCCACATGTAAGTTCACTCTTATTGGAAAGTTCTCCAATACCATGCCCAAGCTGGAATTAATTAGGAAGAGTTTCATAGTCCAAACACAGCTTACTGGTGGAGTTAAGATCACACATTTTAACTCAAGGCATGTCTACATTGATTTGGACAATAAGGAGGATCATGCAACAGTTTGGAACAAACAAAGAATGTTCATAGAAGGGCAACTCATGAGATTGCAGCTATGGACCCCTGACTTCACTCCTGAAAAAGAGACCCCTATGGTTCCTATTTTGGTCACCTTACCTGAGCTCCCTTGTCATTGCTATAGCAAAGAAATAATCTCTGCATTACTGGCCCCTATTAGCAAGGTGTTGTATTTAGATGCTACCTCATTACAAAAGACTAGGGGTAGTGTTGCAAAGGTTAGGATCCAAATTGACATCACCGAAGAAAGGCCACCCCATGTTTGGATAGGAACTAATGTGAATGACTTCACCATAGGGAGATGGCAATCCATCTAATATGACGGGCTTCCTAGCTACTGTACCTACTGTGAGCATCAAGGACATCTGAATCAGGCTTGCACTGTGAGACAAAGAGATGAGAAGAATAAGAGAAAGAGGGAGGCTAAAATGGAACAGTACAGATATGAGCCTACTGCAAAGCTGAATGGCCAGGTAAATTCTACTCCTAATGAGCTAGTTGATACTGCTAACACCTCTGTTGTGGATGTATTTACAGGTCCCAGGGAGAAAAATTTTCAAGGAGACAAAGGCAAAGTTATAGATAACAATGAAGAATGGCAAACTCAAAAGAGAAAAACCAGTAAAAATAATAAATCAATGGCCCCTCAAAATAATCGGGGTCATCAAGGAGAAAAAATGAAATGGCTTCCTACAGGTAACATGTTTGATACAGGGACAGATTTTGGGAAGTCCAACAAATTTCATGTTATTGATGTGGAGGAGACTTAAGCGTTGGGCACAGATGAGGAGGCTCAAGGAAATGGTATTAACTTATCTCCCCATGGGGTCACTACTCCTATTGTTTCTTGTCAGGAGCAGGGCCTCATCCCCCATGCTTATACTGTCCCCCCCACCCCTCTTCCCCTATCCCCTATACCCCCTAGTTCTGCTGAAGTTTTGGGAGGTTTGGGAGGTATTGAGGAGAGCCAATCTAACATGCAGGATGGGGAAACCAGGGGAGGGACAAAAACTCAGGGAAATTTGAATGACCCATCTTCAGGCCCCTACTCTAATGCTGCACAACAGGCCACTCAATATCAGGTCCCTACTGGTCAACAATCCCCTCAGGGAGGTATGGCACAAAATTTGGCCTCTTTAGCCAATACTAGTGTCACTGAATCCAAGTCTAAGAGCAAGCCTAGCAAGAAAAAGAGGGACTATCTGATAAAACGAAATGAGGGCACCTCTACTATACAAGGTGAAGGAACTGATGGGGAAAATACCTGCAACCAGTTTGTTTTGGTCAATGAGATTGATCCCTTATGCCCACCTCTCCAGCAGAACCTAGTAGGGAATATCACTGAGGAACTGCTATGCACTTTGAATACTTGTACCAATGAGCAGGTGGAATTTGATGAATATGGAGTACTGAAATCAGAGGATGAGTTTGATCAACATAGACTGCCTATAGAGGATAATGAAGAAGAAGAGGTTGTTGTTGAACAGTTGATCAAAGCTTTCTGCTCCTCAACTGACAGAGAGGAGGAAGAGGTCCAACAGGTTACTATGGAACAGGGTCTGTCCCCTAGAGGCTTCCATCAATCTAGTCCAAACCTCAAACAGATTAGCCCCTCTCAATCTGCACCTGTGCAGACTACCAGACCAAATACAAGGCTCCAAGCAGCTAAAGTTAAGAAATGATTAA
>JBCEWC010009333.1:0-18872 GCA_038996855.1 Solanum aculeatissimum
AATTTACTATGATATATAGGACCTTTACAAATAAATAATTTATCAAAATTCATTTTGCAGTGAATTATTTATCTTTTCATAAGTTCAAAATTACATTTAATTTGTCTCTGTAATATTTGTTACCATGGCTAAAAAAGAAATCTTCCTAAATTAGGGGTCTAAAGTTATTGCTTCACCAGTTGATATGTGAGTTATATCCTCGTCCTCTTTATTACCTACTTAGAAGTAGAACTTTTGTAGCTTCTCTGAGGAGAGATTTCATTTGAAAGAGGGGATGCATGTCACAGACCATAATGGGACTGTGGGAGTGAGACTAGCTATTTGCAGAATATTGCGTGTTGAGGCAACTAGTGGACTTTTTACCCGAGTTTCTCCAAATTTATGGGTGCAGTATCTTTCAGATTTCAATTACGTCTCATGTATAACTAACTATACACTAGTATCAGTATGGCTCTATTCACGATTCAAATTCCTCCCGTTCCTACTCGACTTATTTCTCCTATTTATATTTATATTTTGTGATCAGTCTTTCTCATGCCCTCTTTTCATTCAGTCGTGTAAGGCAAGTTGGCTAGGGGAGGGAGATGCTTCAGAAGCAAAGTCTTGAGGGGGAATCACTTATATTGTTTTATGGAGTTAATTGGATAGTACTTTGTACATGAGTTTCACCGCTGCAAGGCGAGCGGTTTATAAAAGTAACCACAGAAAAAGGCCTTTGTTCATTGAACACAACTATACTTCCGGAACATAAAAATGATAGTACTAAACAACACCGCGGCCAGTTTGTATTGTCAATGAAGTTGATGGGACAGGCATTTTCGGATTGTCTAAGGAACATGCCACCACTTTACAATCAATCAACATGCCTAAAGGAATATTAAGATGCAAGGACACATTGAAACTTGCCTCAGTCTTCAATGGAGTAGAATTATAAGGAAAAAAGGTGAAGAACAGACATTTCACACATTTGACGCATTCTCACACTCCATCTCCCCCTCATCCCCATCCAACCCCCTAAAAAGAAACTATTGGATTAATAACAGTAAATTCTTAGCTCCTCATGACAGTAAATCAACATATCTACATGATTGATGGATAACTATCACTTGGCCTCGGGGATTTGTCTAACAAACAAGATTATTTTGTAGTCTTTGGAAATGGATTGCAGAGAAACCACTGAACCATTAAAACCCACAAAACTACCTAAAAGCTCTCAACATAATATTGAACAACTACAGGTCAAAATCTAGTTATCCTATAAGCATCAGGCAAAAAGTGATACAATTTAATCAGTCACCATCTTATTCTATCAGCAAACAGTGAATCCACCATGCGCTATCTTTCAATGATGTACCTTAGCTTCAGCCTTCTTTTGAGACTTGGCCTTCACCTAGAAAAAAGTATAGAGGGGAGAAGTGTCACAATTACTCTGATTGAAAAAGGCGAATCAGCTAGAAATAACTATCATTACAAACATCTCTAGAGAAAAAATATGTACATAAATAGATAGTAACAGTTGATACAAGGATAAGTAGCACAGGAATTTCCAATATAACAATGATATTCTCATGACGCACCACTTCTGTGAATTTCTGGGTGGCATTAACAACATATTATCCAGTAGAGATTTGGGAACAAACTCCAGATAAAGCACCCCTCCACTATGAAAGAGGAGGAGGAGCTCCCCTAACCCAAATGAATCCATCTCAACTAAGGTGACACGCATTTGTTGGGAAAAAAAGGCATCAAAGAACACCGAGATTAGTTCTTGAAGCAAATAATAAGCAGGACCTATGACCTGTATGCTTGGACAGAAATGGTGTTCATTATTATCAATTATGGGAATTCTATTTTTATTTTTATTTGATAAACGAGAAATGCTCGGGGACTAGTCGCATAAGGTTTGAAACACGGTGGATGATCGGACCGCCTTTATCCATCTCAACTAAAGTGACAAGGATTAGTTGAAAGAAAAAGAATCAGAGAGCACCAACATTAGTTCTTGAAGCAAATAATATGCAGGACCTGAGACCCATGTGCTTGGACAGTAATGGTGTTCAATAATTATCAAATACGGGAGATTCTACTTATTTATTTATTTTGATAACCGACAAATCCTCAAGGACTAGTGGCATAAGGTTCGAAACTCTGTGGACAACTGGACTGCCTTCCCCTCCTTGTTGGCGGAACGCCATACCAAAAAATAATAATCAAGAAATAGGAATGACGCAACGAAGAACGGAACTTTACAACAATAATACAACAAAGATGAAATTTATTTCTCCTTTGCTTTGTCCAGAAGAAAATGTCTCTTATAGAGGTATTTTTGCTCTTCCAAGAAGGCGAATTTTCAAGAGCGCTTCTTATTCAGTGTGGAAGTTTTCTCTCTTGCATCTACAATTTGGCTTGGTGTTTTAAGTTTAAAAAATTACGTAAAATGATGTGCTTGTGATCAAGTAAAACAACCCTGGTGGTTCTCTAAAGCTTTGGCTGCAGTAGAAGAAGATGAATATTATGACATAGAAAAGATGGAGGAAGTTTAACCCCTCGGGGTGGCCCAGCGGTTTGGGCTTGAGACTTTCATGTTGGAGGTCTCAAGTTCGAAATGCCTTGCCAGCAAAAGCAAAGGGTTTATCTTCTAGGTCAAGCTCGTTGCACCAGGCTTGCCTAATGCGGATTATCTCTCCTGTATGGTTTGCAAGCTACTACATAGGAGCGGAGGTTTACCTTGTGCGCACCCAAAGAGTAGTAAGCTTGTCATAAAAAAAACATGGTGGAAGTTTTCTCTCTTGCATCTTCAATTTGGCTTGGTGTTTTAAGTTTAAAAAGCTTCATAAAATAATATGTTTGTGATCAAGAAAACCAATCCTGGTGGTTCTCTTAAGCTTCGGTTGCAGTCAAAAAAAGATGAATATTATGACATAGAAAAGATGGTGATTATGCATAGACCTTATTTTTATATCTTGTTTACTATTTTCCATCAAAATTTCTTCCTTTGGAATCCTCAAGTTCTACCTAGATGATCCACAGACCATCCCCTTCTGGTTTCACTTAGTCCATGATCTAAAGTGACCAAATTATCATTCTATTACAAAGCCCATCACATCATTGTTAGAAAGCAGTATTTGGGGAGGGGGGAAGTCGTATACTAACCTCAGCAAATTTACCTACCTATAAATTGCTAACTTGGATATAGACAACAATACCAGCACACGAAATCTCAGCCTACCATTTTTTCTCATTCGCAATTAATAACAATGGCATACCCAGTGTAATCGCAGGTGGAAGCTACACAGCCTAACCCCTGCCTAGGGAAGGTAGAGAGGTTGTTTTTAATAGATCCTTAGCTCAAGTCAAGCATATCAAACCAGATAAGAAAGTAAAGCATATCAAATCAGATATAGAAAGGGACTACCTCATTCGCAATTACAATTGTAATAATGGAGTAAACGTTGGGTTGCAGGTTGTAAAAGTCTTAACACATTTGCATGATGAGTGTTGCAGAGATGTGGATGCTAAGATGGATGTGTAGTTATATAAGACTAAACAAGATTAGAAATTACCACATTGACGAGAAGGTTCAAATAACAAAGGGAAGATAAAATGAGAGAAGGTCGCTTGAGATGGTATGATCATGTCTTACATTGACTGCCTTATGCCCCGATCCATAGATATGAAACCATGGTAAGTAAAGATGTTACAAGGGATGAGGTATCACTTGAAAGGAAGTTGTCTCGAAGGATCTACAGTTTCTTCGCCATGCAAAGTCAATAAACAATGGAGTACAATGGAAGCAAAAAATCTAATAAAAGATACCTATTAGTTGAAAGTATGTTTTAGCCGTGTTAGCTCTTTTATTTTACGTCCTACATTTTCTAGGAGTTGTTTAGCCTTTTAGCGATCGTTTGTTTGGGAACAACTCATCCCAGGATTAGCTATCCTGGGATTAGCCATCCTAGGATAAGTTATCCTGGGGAAAATTATTCCACCATATATATGGGATAACCTGTCCCATCACTATGGTATAAATGGTGGGATAAGTTATCCCAAACTTAACAACAAAACAAGATACTAAAATTTTATCCCATGATTATTTATTTTTATCCCTCACACCAAACGACCACTTAGAAATATAACAACTATTAATTGAGCATACATTTTGTCATGTTAGCACAAAACCTTCTATACATCAATAGAAAATATAACAAATATCTAGTACTTATTTTTGTTTTATTATTATTTCCTTTTAAAAAAAATATTTTTATTACAACAACAACTTGACAATTCCAATTTGAATCGACCAATACCCAGTGGAATCCCACAAATGGGGTCTGGGAAGGGTAACAATGTACGCAGACCTTACTAGGGGTGTGCATAGATCGGTTCGATTCGATTTTAGACATTATCGGTTCGGTTTATCGATTTTCGATTTTTAAATATGCTAAACCAATAACAAACCAATAAAGTAATTTTTATCGGTTTTAAGTCCTTAACGGTTCGGTTTTCGGTCTACCCGATAAGGATGATAATGAAAATTTGCATTAATAAAAGTAGATGGAGTACGAAAGCATAAAGACTAAAGACTAAATACTAAAGTGGGTAATTATTTACTTAAGTACGGTAAAGATTAAAATAGGTAAATTACTACTATAATGTCCTATTACTATTAAATTACTAATATTTAATATTTATGGAGGGGTAAAATAGTAAATTATTATAATCTTATTGGGTTATCGGTTTACCCAATAACCCAATAATAAAAACCGATATCGAACCGATAACCCAATAATTTTTTTTCTCAAAACCATTAAAAACCCGATAACGTAATAACCCAATAACAATAAACCAATAACGTTTTTCTCGGTTCGGGTCGGTTCGATTTTTGCACACCTCTAGACCTTACCACTACCTCATAGAGGTAGAGAGGTTATTTTCGGGGAACCCTCGTCTCAATATTTTTAATATAATTTGTATTTTATTCTTGTTATTATTTCTATTTTATGTAGTAATGGCCTTAGATGTGTTTAAATAGAGCAAAAGGTCAGTGAAGATTCATATAGTTAATCCAACTTATTCAAGACTAAGCCATTGTTCTTGTTGCACAATTACAATCGTCAGATGTTAAGATCTTGGATTGTATTAATCGAAATTGTGTTTTGGCCAAGTTGGGTGTGCCAAATGTAAACAGATGTGTATTGTTAAAATACACAAAAAGGAGACAATTCTACTGAGGAAATGGATGATAAAGTGCAGATGACTGCTTCCACCAATCTTATGTCAGAGAATCTAGAGTTCTGATGCTTCAAACAAGATTGGGAAAAGAAGTCGTTTCCAATGAAATAGTTTTTTAATACTAGCATTTACATTAAGAAGCCATGTGAGTAGTGTTATTCTAATTGCTGAACCCAGTTCATGTTTGACAACTTTGGTCACGAGCCTAGCAAGTCGAAGGATTTTTTGGGTCATTTTTTACTGATCAACTATGTGAGACTTGAGGCGATAGTGGGAGGATCATTTTGGCTAAAATGTTTGCAGCAAAGCCAAAGTAGAAATAGTAGCAATCAGTCCTCAAAATCATACTTGATTCCATCTGAAACTGATCAAGTTCTTTAGAGAAACATTCAGTTGCTACTGTTCCGATATATAATTTACTTTAGGAAGTTAATCACATTATTAGTCACCTCATTAACAATAATATCTAGCAATTGATCCAATCATCTACTTAGGAATTATTTATACGGGGCTTGTTATCATATCTAGAATAGAAAATGTAACATCATATCGAAGAAAAGAAAAAGAATCCAGGCAGATTGAAACTTTCAAAATAATCAACTACTAACCAACTAAGCCTCAATTGTAGACTGGTTGGGTTGGCGATATGAAACTTACATATCTGTTCTACTCTGTTCATAAGCCCATTAAGAATCTCTTAAAAACCAGGTTGCAGTTCAAAGACTATCAATCAACCAACAATGCAAATCCTAAACTATCTAGGTTGGCTATTCGAATCAACTATGACTGTTCCGCATTACACATGCCCATTTCATTGTACATGAAGAACTAAAAGTCTGGTACACGAAACTTAAAGTGAATCATAAGATTAAAGGAACTTCAAGTAAAAGATCGGATGGACAAAATCCGTGCAAAATCTGAATTAATCAAACGGAAGGAAACTTTTTTATAAAAAAAAAAATTAATCGGTCAACCAGCTATGCTTCAATCTGAGAATAGTCTGGATAAATCATGAGTATATCGCGCTTTACTCAGTCCTATTTCATTTCAGCACCCTAAGTAATCACTTATCTAAAATAAAAAAAATTTAAAAGGGGAGGAAAATACCCTGAGATACTTGAGCTTAACGCTTCCATAAGCGAGTCCAAAGGTGAATGCCGATACGCGCGCGACCTGCCGTCAACAACGAAAATAGTTAAAGATCAAAAAAATCATTAATAAACGAGAATTTTATTTCAGAAGTACAGTGAGACGTTAGTAGACGGATCAAAGTGACGAACTAAATTGATTACCAGAGCAAGAGTGCTGGTTCCTGAGTATGGTGCTGGAAGAGGCGCCATTGTCGTCTCCAAATTCAGAAAATTGGGATTTGAGAAAGAAGCTTATAGATCTCCCTTTATGAGCCTTAGAATTCGCTAACCCTTATTAGGTTGTTTGAGCATGTAATTTAAATTATATTTTGTTTATTAATATAAAATTTTATAAGCTGTGAAAATTATTAAAATCATTTTAATATTTTATATAATTTTATCAAATAACTAAAAGTTTATAAGAAAATATAAAATACTATCACAAAATTTAAAAAAAAAATATTTATTGATCAATTTTTAGTTCAATAAAAATGTAAAATTGAACATGAATTATATAGTATATTACTCTTTAATAAAATTAAACATGATTAATAGTAGTGGTTATATCATCGTGTTTATATTTGGTGAGTATTTCATCACACATTTGATATTCTCACAAAAAATATATAGATATAAAATGGTCGTTTTTGTTTTTTTTATAAATTATAAACTTGCGGAATAATTTTTATGTATTTGAAAAATGTGAAATCATGATATGAAATTTCTAAAATAATCTTGTTTGAGAATCTGGGATGACATTGCATCTCCAAATGTCGATTTTATCTCATGATTTCAAATCACGAGATGAAATCGCATGTCCAAACGCCTCTTTAGTATTGGAATGAATTATCCTTGCATATAAAGTAATAGTATTGAGATTAATTATTCCGAACTAAAATAATAAAAATAACAAACATATCCATGAAGTATCTTAAACTTATTTTCTACGAAGTAAGATGGAGGATATTTTTGTAAACAAATTACTTTGTCTTAGAAATTATACCATGCATGTTACTTTTAAATTTGAAAAAATTGCAAGAATATACAATTTAAGAGCTTAAATTACAAACTCTATCAATACCCCAAAATATTTACAGTTTTAAGTTTTTTATTTACATTCATGTCATCTTATGTTTTAAAGTTTTTTTTTTGTTTTTTCTTTTTCTAAAAAAGAAAATGCACACTTAATGACTATTTAATACTACACTGAAAAAACTTTTATTTATGGTCTTTTTTTATTTTATTTATGTATATTGAGTGTATTAAGATACATTAATTTACCTCAATTAATGCATTGATTGTGCCGTGTACTTTTATTTCTCCTTTGTTCAGCTTATTTTGTCACAATAAATCATTAATTGGAATTTGACAATACATGTTCTATTTTTTATATTCCCAAAGTATGCTATTATGTTTTTCTTTATTCATGCAAAGTTTTTGCATATTCCAAGGTGACCCTTCCATTTCCAACATCATTTCTTTTCTATCCATAGTCAATCACGTCTGAAACTTCAATTTTGTTGACATTCTTTGTTGCATGCGTTAATCTTCTTGAGTTTTCTGTTACTTTTTTATTTTTCCCACTCTATTTTTATTATTCCGACGAGGGTCCTTCGAAATCTTTGAAGAGAAAAGGAAAAGATAAGGTTGATTTACCGTACGGCGATGATTTCGAGGATGAAATACCAATTTTAAAAAAAAATTATTTGAATCGATCAGGAAACAAAATCTACAAATGTTACATGCAAGGTACCCTTTTTTATGTTAAAATTTATTTTTTGACATATAACAATAATTTTTCACCTTTATAACATCATATATAATTTTTTTTTTTGTAGTCTGGGATTTTTGCTTGTGATAAAGATGATAATCGCAAAGGCACGAAGTCTAAGAAGGGTAGGGAAAAAAATGGAAAAAATTTGAAGAAAACTTCAAAAGTATGTAATACTATTTTTCTCCCTCTCTTTTTTGGTGTGTGTTTATCTTGACAAACACTAATATTTCGTGTTTATGTTGATTGTGTGTTTTCAAGTTTTTTATATTTATTTACGCGAATAAATTTAATAGTCGAAGTTGATTAAATTGTCTTTTCTCTAAATTTCAAGTCTTTTCTTCTTGGTAATATTATTTGTTTGTTAAATTGTTGATTTTAGTAGTCAGTTGATGATGATTTCTTGTTTTATAATTGATAGTTTTGCTTGTGTTATTGTATTTTTTTATGTTCTTTTTTTAATTTTGTAATAATGATGATTTTGTTGGCTCTTTCCGAATATCACATTAACGAGATTTTTAATGGTTACGTAGTTGATATAATTTTTTAATAGGTTGGCACTATATTTGTTCATATTTCAGATCCCCTTTTTTCATAGTTTTGTAGTTTAATTGGTCTCTATGTTGATATTTTTTTGAAGATCTTTTTTTGTTAGAACTGTTTATATTGAATTTCTTTGATTAATTTGTTGATCACATAGTTTATTAATCATAGAACCTTTTTTTTTTTTTTATGGTTTTGAATGTCTTGCTTTCAACATTCAAAATAGTATTGGTGATATTGTTGGTTAAATATGCACAATTAACTTTTTGATTTTTGTTGGTTTTATTTTGGGGTAAACCATGTTAAGAAGTTTGTTTGTAGTTGGTGATTTTGTTGGTTAACCCTTTTTATGGTTTTGAATGTCGTGTTTTCAACATTCAAAGTAGTATTCTTGGTATTATAGGTGATATAACTTTTGAAAATTAATTTTGACTTTTGTTGATTTTATTTTGGTTTAAACTACGTTAACAAGTTTGTTTGTAGTTGGTGATATTGTTGGTTAACCTTTTTTTTTAATGATTTTGAATGCCTTTCTTTCAACATTCAAACTAGTATACTTGGTGTTATAGGTGATATAAACATTCAAAGTAGTTTTTTTGGTGTTATAGGTGATATAAACTTTTGTTTGTAGTTGGTAATATATAACCTTTTTAATGATTTTGAAAGCTCTGCTTTCAATATTCAAAGTAGTATTTTTGGTGTTATAAGTGATATAAACTTTTGAAAATTGATATTACTAGTATAGTGATGTTTAATAATAGTTTTGTTGACACCCTTTTTTTATTTTTTATCATTGCTATAATTTTTATTTTTATTTGTTGTTCAGTCTTGATATTATGACATTTGTTTTAATCATAGAATTGATGATACAAAATTGAAGTAATACCTTATGTGTAAATGTTGCCCTATCTGTTTTTTTGTGTTTAGGAGAAAACTAAACTATCTAGATGGTTGTCATACATCTTTGGTTATGACATCTATGATTATATAGAATTGATGATACCAAATTGAAGTAATACCTTATGTGTTATGGTTGCCCTATCTTTCTTGTGTTTAAGTCACTGGAAAAATTGTTAGCAGATTTAGTGCTCCAAAAATTGAAAGAAAATATATTCCAGTCAGTGATAACATGGTTCGGTCAAAGTTTGATTTTGCTAACTTCTATATTTTGATAGCAAGTTTGATCATGTTCTTTAATTTTTTTAATGTGTATTGGTTGGTGTATCTTCATAAAAAATAATTTTATTTTATTTTTTTTAAAAAAAGGTGAGAGCACCAACAAAATATCTCCATACTGTTACAGATTGTGCAAAGAGGTTCACAGTTTGTTTAAATACAAAAATATGTTCTTACAGGAGATTTAAACATGATGAAATCCCCCTGCGGGCATGCATTTGCGGCTATTGCATATAGAAATAAATAGTGAGGATTATTGTTCAATTTATCACAATAGCAAAAAATTTTAAGATGCATATGCAATACTAATTGATCCGTTGCCAAGTGAAAGCACTTGGGTTATTTCAGATGATGTGTTGGGTGAGACTGTGTTGTCACCAGATGTAAGAAGAAGACTATGAAGACTAGGGCTGACAATTTCAGCCCATATTAATGAAATTAGCCCATTTAATCCATATTAAATAAACTGGATCACTCAATTTTTAAGTGGGTAAATATGGACTTCAGCTAATTTTTAAAGCCCATACAAATATGGGTAAATATGGACTAAATAAGTCAAATATGGGTACCCATTTAAATCTAAAACAAACCTAATTTCTCTGTGCCGCTGAAAAGCTGAATTTCGGTAAATATGGACTAAGCCGCTGAAGAGCCGAATTTCGGCTGCCGAACTTTGAGCTTCTCTGTGCTTTTCTTGTTAATTGGTTGTAGAGATCCTAATTAACACAATGGAAACCCACAAAGTTTGAAGTCACCTCGCAAGAACAGAGACACAAGACGTTATACGATCCTTTAAGCATTATCTCAATTTATTGTTCGAATCTGCTTTATTATTGTCGATTTCTCTTGAAGTTGCTTTATTGTTGCTCGAATCTATTTTATTGTTATTGATTACTCTTGAATTTGCTTTATTGTTGCCCGATTTGCTTTATATTGTTGTAATAAGACCACACCTCTAAGCTTTTTTTTATCACTCAGATGAATCTTTTTCTACCTAGATTGAGTTCAAGAATCTGTATTCAATTGACTGCAAGATTGTTTCATGGAAATGAAATGAACTACTGTATATTTGCAGACTTCTCTTTAAACATACGCCATAAGTATATAAATATATATATGTACACACTGTAATAGAAAAGTAAGGTAATTGTATATTATGGACCATACCTGTTGCTTTGTTGTGCTGTTTCTCTTGTTGGGGGTGGTTGTGAGCAGTGAGTTTGGTTTTTGTTAGATATACAAGAAGAGAAAAAGGGGGCAATCTCTGTAGATCCATCTTTCTTTTACAATCTTTATAGATCCATCTTTTTTTTGTAGAAGGGGCAATTGATTCCAAATTTGATTGTTTTCTTTGACAGAAATATAAATGGAGGCTAATGAGGCTTCTTGTGAGATTAGCTCGTCTATCTCGAGAAAACGAACTAAAAAGAATACTTCAAAAAAGAGTGTTAATTTTTCGTCATGTTCCGCCTCCACATTCAGGTGCAGTTTTAGGTCCTTTACTTATTGAGTTTATTAAGGAATGGGGTATCGAAAAGAAGATTTTTACTCTTACTTTGGATAATTCTAGTTGCAATAATGGTGTGGTAGATCACTTAAAGGAACATTTATCTCTAATGCATTCGCTAGTTTGTGATGGAAAGTTCTTTCATGCTCGTTGTGGGAACCACATCTTGAATTTAATAGTGAAAGCTAGTTTGGATAAAGCAGATGAAGCCATTGAAAAAGTCAGAGAAGGTGTTAAGCACATTAAACATTCGGAAGGAAGAATATTAAAGTTTGTGGAATGCATTAAGAATCATGGGTTGCCATGTTCAAAGAAGCTTCGTCAAGATGTAACTACTCGTTGGAATTCCACTTACCTGATGCTTGATAGTGCTCTACTCTACCAACAAGCTTATATTCAATATAAATTTCTTGATATTGAGTTTAAGTATAGTCTTTCTGAGGAGGAATGGAAAAGGGTAGAAAGTATTACTAAATTCTTGAAGCCATTTTATGAGATCACTACACTATTTTCTGGAAGAAAATATCCAACTGCAAATTTGTATTTGCCAAATGTATGGAAAATACAAATGTTGCTGAAGGAAGTAAATAATAGTAGTGATCAAGTTATGAGTGATATGGCCACATTAATGTTGAGGAAGTTTAAAAAATATTGGAGGTCGTATAGTATGATTTTATCAATTGCCATTGTCCTTGACCCTCGATATAAATTGAAGTTTGTAAGATTTTACTTTTCCAAGATAGATCCTTTGATCACCGATGCTAAAGTTAAAAAAGTTGTCAATCATTTACAATTGTTATTCAGAGAATACTTGATACCTTCAACCACAATTCCTCTTTTAGGAGAGAACATTTATGATATAAGCAATAATGAAATAAGGGATGATCTTGAGGAGTTTGATGTGTTTGAGAATCAGTTGGAGTCCGGTGAAAATAAAACACAATTGAATTTGTACTTGGAGGAGCCTAAACTTGACCGTAAAGCAAATCCAAATTTGGATGTCCTTGCATATTGGAAAGAAAATAGAGGAAGGTATCCAGAACTCTCATTGATGGCACGAGATGTGTTGAGCATACCTATTACTACGATAGCTTCAGAATCTAGCTTTAGCATTGGAGGTCGCATTATTGAAAAGTTTCAAAGTTCTATTTTACCTACAAATGCTGAAGCGAAGTTATGTGCTAGAGATTGGCTTTGCGGACAAGAAGGTAAATCATTATTTACATATTGCAATTTTATTTTATTATAATAGCCTTACTTTATAGTTACCGTCTTATTTTTCTAGATTGTGATGGATCAGACACCGATGAGGATGAAATTGCGGTGGAACTTCAGTCATATCTTGCTAAACTTGGCTCGCATTGATAGGTATAGCTCGAGGTGTTTTCACATATGATTTTAGTCAAAAAAGAACTAAATGTAGTTCAGTTTAACTCTCAGTTTCAGCAATAGAAAAATATTTCAGTTTAAATCTTGATTTTCCCTTTTATGATTACCATGCTTTATTCACTTTGTTACTTCTGTTTAGTTCTTGTAGTTTTCCCTCTTGGCTGTTAGTGAGTGTTGGTACATGCATGTACATGTATATAATGTTTAGTTTTGTTTGTGTATATGTTTGGTGACTTTTCTATTTCAAAATTAAGATTTTTGGGTGAATTTAACTTTTTCTGAAATGTTACAGAAATGGCTAGGCACTCTGATGCTTTATTGCCTTACCAAGTTGGTATAAGGACTTATTGCAAGTTCAAATTTCACTCTAATATTCACTGCTGCCAAAATATCTAAGTTATTTCTTCTTGGTATGTTCTGTAATTTCTCAGCCATCATCACTATGTGTTATATTTCTGTTGTCTTTATTCTTGGTATGCTCTATACTTGTCTAGCCGTCACCACAATGTCTTGTTAACGACGTTAAACAAACTGCTTTTGGATCTTTTGTCAATAAGTAATGATCTTTTGACAAATTGTTGATTTGTGAGTGAAAAAGATAGAGTTTGAACCAAAACTACTATGTTCTGCCGAACCTGCTTTATATACTGCCCCTGTCTTCCTCACATGGAAAGTCTTGACTTGTTTTATTATCTACAACAGGGGAAGATGACATTTGGTCTTGGCGTCTGTTGGCTGCTGCATTGTTGGCTTCTGCACTACTAGAGATTAAGGAACAAATGCTACGTTTTTTGTTTAGTTTCTTGTTTTAGAAAAGATGCAGTCGAAAGTAGTCATAGGATTGTACTTGTCTATCTCTATTTCAACTAAGCTTATGTAGTACTTTTGTTTTTGTACTTCGATTATTGTATTTTGATGTAAATACTTGATTTTCGAGAAGAACTGATAAATTGAAGTCAAGTCATTTAATGGGTTAGAACCATTTAAATGTTTTATTGTCTAGAAAAATAGATAAATTGAAGTCATGAAAGGGATAACATTTGTTGGAGAAAGGCCAAGGAAACATAGAGGGGTTTTAAATGGGTTAGAACCATTTTACCCAAACCATATTTAACCAAATCCATATTTACCCATATTTTATATGGGTGGATTATAATCCAATCCATTTTAACTCAATCCATATTCAATCCATCCAAATCCAATCCAATCCACCCATTTGCCACCTCTAATGAAGACCATGAAATTATGATCGAAAGAAGGTGATTATTGAAGTGAAATTCAATAGAAACAAAATTATATGCAATAAATGTGGGTCAACAGGTCATAACAAAAAGACTTGCACTTCTTCTCAAGCTAAAAATTGATGGATTGATGTTGGCTCAAAATTATGTTATGGGGTTGGTGATTTGTTATTATTGGTATTACAGTTAAGACATTGAACTTGTGTTAGGATGATGTTTTGTCAACCAATGATTGTTCTTTGTTTGGGGCGTGGTTCATCGGATATATGTAGTATTTTTTACACAGTTGCTGATGTGTTGGCCTTGTAGTGACTTGATTTTTTTTTTGATTGAGCTTATGGTAATATGTTTGTTTTGAGTAAACATTCTAATTGGGGATATTTTGATTTGTGTTAGCTAATGGTATAATGTTGTTTTTATCACTGGGAACGGTACTAAAAGAATTATAAAAATCTAGTTAGTTAATGATATCATGATTTTTTTATCATTATTGTTTTTGTAAAATTTTCGTTGATTTTATTTTTTATTTTAATTATGATAATAAGTTTGTTTGAGTACACTTTGTTGATAGAAATTTGGTTAAATATGCACAATCAACTTTTTGATGTTTGTTGGTTTCATTTTGATTTAAATTATGTTAATAAGTTTGTCTGAATAGATGTTGTAATTGGTGATATTTTTACCAATGATATGCACAATTAATTTTTTATTTATTTTTGTTGGTTTTATTTTGTATTAAACTATGTTAATAAGTTTGAATGAGTACACGTTTTAATTAGTGATATTTTTGTTACGTAAGCACATTTCTGATTGTTGATGGTACAATGATGATTACTGATCTTTTAAACTAGTTGATTTTATTTTGGTTAAAGTTATGGTAATAGGTTTGTTTGTAATTTGTGATATTTTTTATTAAATATGCACAATGAAATTTTTTTTTGGTTAGTTTTATTTTGGTTTAAGTTATGGTAATAGGTTTGTTTGTAATTTGTGATTTTTTTGGTTAAATATGCACAGAAAATTTTTGAATTTTTTAAAATTTTATTTTAATTTAAATTATGTTAATAAGTTTGTTTGTAATTGGAGATATTTTTAGTTAAATATGCACAATAAAATATTTGATTTTTTTAAAATTTTATTTTGGTTTAAATTATGTTAATAAGTTATTTTGAGTACACATTGTAAATGGTGATATTTTTGCTTAAAAATGCACCATAAACTTTTTGAATTTGTTGATTTTATTTGGGTATAAACTATGTTAATATGTTTGTCTGAGTACAAGTTGTAATTGGTTATATTTTTGTCAAATAAGCACATTTTAAATATGATCGAGATAAATATGAGAAATTCCTATCAACTATCCGAAGAGTGCTGCAAACTTCAAAGTGATGTTGACAAAAAAAGTAAATTTTTAACTAAAAATAAGACTATAATTGAGTATAATGTATTAACATATAGAATGCAAAAAACACATAAAATGACTGATTCATAGATATAAATCATGCTGACAGAAAAATCAAATCATAAGTTAATTAGAGAATGTCTTAACAATAAGTAATTGCACAATCAAATAGATAAAAAAATCAATGTCTTAACAAAAAATCATAACATCATGGGTTAAATAACGTCTAAAATTAGAATAGGAGAATATAATGTTTATTTCTTCCTTTGGGGTATCAACTTTGACCGAACCATGTTGTCACTGACTGGAATGCATTTTCTTGCAAATTTTGGAGCACCAAATCTGCTAACAACCTTCCGGGTGGCTTAAACACAAGAAAGATAGGACAACGTTAACACATAAGATATTACTTCAATTTGATATCATCAATTCTATATAACCATAGATGTCATAACCAAAGATGTATGACAACCATCTAGATAATTTAGTTTTCTCCTAAACACAAGAAAACAGATAGGACAACATTAACACATAAGGTATTACTTCAACTTGGTATCATCAATTCTATGATTAAAACAAATGTCATAATATCAAGACTGAACAACAAATAAAATTAAAAACTATACCAGTGATAAAAAATAAAAAAAAGGATGTCAACAAAATTATTATTAAACATCACTATACTAGTGATACCAATTTTCAAAAGTTTATATCACCTATAACACCAAAAATACTACTTTGAATGTTGAAAGTAAAACTTTCAAAATCATTAAAAAACTTATATATTACCAACTACAAACAAAAGTTTATATCACTTATAACACCAAAAATACTACTTTAAATGTTTATATCACCTATAACACCAAGTATACTACTTTGAATGTTGAAAGAAAAACATTCAAAATCATAAAAAAAAAGGTAACCAACAATATCACCAACTAGAAACAAACTTGTTAACATAGTTTAAACAAAAATAAAATCAACAAAAGTCAAAATCAATTTTCAAAAGTTTATATCACCTATAACATCAAGAATACTACTTTGAATGTTGAAAACAGGGCATTCAAAACCATAAAAAGGGTTAACCAACAATATCACCAACTACAAACAAACTTCTTAACAGAGTTTAAACCAAAATAAAACAACAAAAATAAAAAAGTTAATTGTGCATATTTAACCAACAATATCACCAATACTACTTTGAATATTGAAAGCAAGACATGCAAAACCATAAAAAAGGTTATATACATGATTAATAAACTATGTTATCAACAAATTAATTAAAAAAATCGATATAAACAGTTCTAACAAAAAAAGACCTTCAAAAAAATATCAACATAGGGACCAATTAAACTACAAAACTATGAAAAAAGGGGATTTGGAATATGAACAAACATAGTGCAAACCTATTAAAAAATAATACCAACTATGTAACCATAAAAAATCTAGTTAATGTGATATTCAGAAAGAGCCAACAAAATCATCATTATTAGAAAAATAAAAAAAAGAACATAAAAAAATACAATAACACAAACAAAACTATCAATTATAAAATAAGAAATCATCATCAACTGACTATTAGAATTAACAATTTAACAAACAAATAATGTTACCAAGAAGAAAATACTTGAAATTTAGAGAAAAAATAATTTAACCAATTTCGAATATTAAATTTGTTCGCGTAAATACATATAAATTTTTTGAAAATACACAACCAACATAAACATGAAACATTAGTGTTTGTCAAGATAAACACACACAAAAAAGGAGAAAAGTAGTATTACATACTTTTGAAGTTTTCTTCAAATTGTTTCCTTTACCCTTCTTAGGCTTCGTGCCTTTGCGATTATCATATTTATCACAAGAAACACCCCAGACTAAGAAAAATAAATAAATTTATACATGATGTTATAAAGGTGAAAAATTATTGTTATATATCAAAAAATAAATTTTAACATAAAAAAGGATACCTTTGATGTAACATTTGCAGATTTTGTTTCCTGATTCAAACAAAATCTTTTTAAAATTGGTATTTCATCCTCAAAATCACTGTCGTGCGGTAAATCAATCTTCTCTTTTTCTTTTCTCTTCAAAGATTTCGAAGGACCCTCGCCGGAATAAGAAAAATAGAGTGGGAAAAATAAAAAAGTAACAAAAAACTCAAAAAGATTAACGCATGCAACAAAGAATGCCAACAAAAATGAAGTTTCAGGCGTGATCGACTATGAATAGAAAAGAAATGATGCTAGAAAATAAAGGGTCACCTTGAAACATGCAAAAACATTTCATGAAAAAGAAAAAAGAAAGATATAATAGTCTACCTTGGGAATATAAAAAGTAGAACATGTGTTGTCAAATCCCAATTAATGATTAATTGTGACAAAAGAATTGGTTAAGATCATTTATTTAGAGTGTACGTTTTTTTTTTCTTGTTAGTTTTTTTTTTGGTCTTTCCCTGTGAATGCATACTTTTGTTAGAAAAATATAGACATTTGATTGTAAATAATATTTACTGACACATTCATGTAATTTTGAGGCTTAAAATGTATAAGGATATTTTTTTCCCTTTAAATTTTAGTACAACATATCAAAAGTCAATAAGAACAATATTAGGATTGTTAATTGTGAAAAAATGGTTGTTTTCGAAAAATCAATTTGATACTTAATTAATTTAAGTCAAATTGATTTTCCAAAAAACACAGAGTCGCCACTTAATTTTTAAGAAAAATTAAGAAAACTAAATTAAATTTTAAGACCTAACAGAAAAATCTTAAATTTTTCAAAGATCCGAGTAAGAGTTCAATTTCTATTTTTGAGAAGAAATTAATCACTCAAAAATAGCCGCTAACTTGCTGTTGACCGACGATTAAAACATTTGACTAACTTTTTCAAAAATCAATTAAAATAAAAAGAGACTTGGAAATAATCTAAGTTAGAAAGATTTAAAATATTTAAGGACCTTTTAAAGAAATTTGTAATCTAACCATATTTTGCTAATTTGACAACTTAGAAAGATAAGGAGAGAATTAACTTTCTAAAAAAAATTTAAAGTTTACTAAAAGTGACTAAGTGTTAAAAAGGGAAAATTTACATTCATTTGAAAGATAATTTGAATTATTAAGAACCTATGAATGCATTCTTGAAAGACCAAAATTTAAGAAATTTTCAAATAATTTAAATTTAGTAAAAAATAACTCAACACTAAAAAAAAAAACATAGAGTCATGAAACTTAACATAAATGGCTTGACCTTTTGGAGAATTTAATTAGATTAAAATAAAACAAATAAAATGTTAGTGTTAAAGTCAACAAGCAAATAAATATAATAAAGTAAGGAGAAATTACAGAAATATACAACATTTGGAAACTTAATTATAATTATTCCCTACCATTTAAAAAAATTATTAAATTCCCTTTTTTTGCTATTTCGCTGATACATAACACACATTTATAAACTATCAGTTAGTTTCACTGATACCTAA
>JBCEWC010009334.1:0-18872 GCA_038996855.1 Solanum aculeatissimum
AAGGAAATCCAGACGGACCAGTTGACGGGCCGTGTGCAGTTACACGGTCCGTTACGTGTGCCGTTAAACATCACAGTAAGTTGAAGCTGAATGCATGAAGCCCAAGAATCTAAGTGTGCCCAGACGGAAGGTGAAATGGACCATTGAATGTCAAACGGTCCGTTTAGTTGCCGTTTCGCGTGCTGAAGCTCGATTTTCCTATTTGGTTTAGGAATTGTTTTAATTCATATAAATATACTTTTATTAGGTCATTTTGTATTATTGAAGATTGTTAGGTATTGATAGAAGAGTTTTGAACTTAGTTTATGATTTTTGCAACTTTTTGCTACAATTGGTTCATTGAATTACGATTATATTTTGTGATTCCATTGATTTTCCCAACTGTAAGTTTGAATTATGTCTTCTTCATCTTGTTTCAATTCCTGGTTGACAACTATGCTAGGCTAAACCCATAACTAGGGTTATGGGGACTATGATTACCAAAGAAAATAGGGAAATTTAGGGTAACATTGGTTGTGACCACAACATACACTACTAGATATCTTCAATTGAATTAAAACCTAGATGAGTCGACGCATTTGGATAAACCTGTATTCATTACTTGCCCGAGAGGGGAGTAATGATTGGGAAAAGAGTCTTGGGGCAAAATTTGGGGTTTTTAACCTAGTCTAAGTACTTGAGACCGAGAGGTGAGAGTATACTTGAGTGAAAAGTAAGTGCAACAAGTAAAACGTCCTGAGACCGGAAGGTGAGGGATGATATGCACCTAAGAAGGACTGGAAGGAGAATTAGGTGTTAAATAAGAATTGCTTACTCTGTATGTTAAGTCATTACCATAGAAGCCTTAATGTTTGCGTATTGGAATCGGTGTCATAGGAACCATGGACCTAGTTTAGTCAACTATTGATTGAAACCCAGTCGTCATAATAGATAGCGATTCGTAGAATACAGTAGCTATTTAGTTTGAATCTAGTTACAAACAATCCCCATTTTCATTTTTCATTATTACTCTGGAAATAAGAATTGCATTTAAAACGAAGTGCTTTTGGCTGTATATTCACGCATTCCCTGTGTGATCAACCCCAACTCTAGTTGGGTTCTATATTTAGTCAACGACCGCTTTGCATCTCAATTGAGGTGTGAATTTGGGCGTATCAGGTACCAACAGGGTTCAGGACATAAGGTTGGATCAGCAATAGGGTCTTCTACTTTAGTAATTCTACAAAGAAAGGGCCACAGTCTTTATTAGGTAGAGGTCAAGGTAGAAGGGGAGCATCTGTTCTAGCAGTTTCTAGAATTGTACTTATGCTTTGACAGATCGACAGGACTCAAAGTCTTTCCCAAATGTCGTGATAGGGTTTCTCAAGGGTGAATAATAGAGATTATTGGTCATCCAACTTTTGTATACCTGATAAAAACTAGAGATGATAGACTTTGATATTAATATTAGTATGGATTAGTTGGCATCTTATTATGCCAATGTCAACTTCTAAGCAAAGTTAAAAGATTCCATTTCCCATGAGAAATGGTTCTAGAGTTGAATAGTAATATAACAATGCCAAAAGGTAGGTTTATTTCATATCTTTATACAAGGAAATTGATCACGAAGGCTACATTTTTCATATTTCTAGGATTCATGATGTCGACTTGGAACCTCCAACTTTACAGTCTATTCTAGTGGTTAATGAAATTGTAGATGTTTTTTCAGATGAGCTACCAAGTATTCCTCAAGAATGAGAGATTGATTTTATTGTTAATATATTGTTGGGTGTATAATCGATATCAATTTCCCCATACAGAATGGCACTAGTAGAATTAAAAGAATTGAAGAAGAAATTAAAAGACATGTTAGATAAGGGCCTTATCTGATCAAGTTCATCATCATGGGGTATACTAGTATAGTTTGTGCGAAAAAAGTGGGTCATTAACTCTATTATCCAAAAAAGGAAATATAGTATCAAATGCCTTAAGTTGTAAATCTATGGGCAACTTATCATATTTGAGTTTGGAGAAATGGTAGATAGCCTAAGAGATTCATCAACTCACTAGCTTGGGGGTGCATTTTCTAGATCCTGATGATGGGATCACAATTCATAACACATCTATATCATCTCTTGTTGCAAAAGTAAAGGCATGATAATACGAGGATCCCATCCTTGAGCAGCTTAGTGGTAAAGCTCAGTAGGAGAAGTCTTTAACCTTTAATATCATATAAGACAGAGTCCTTAGACATAGACATCGATTGTGGTTCCAGATGTTGCAGTTCTTTGACAAAAGATTATGGTAAAAAGACATATTCTTACTATTCTATTCATCCAGGTTACACAAAGATGTATCATGATATTACAAATATTTATTGGTGGCCTAAGATGAAGAAAGATATTGTTGAGTTTGTAGCACAGTGTACTAATTGACAATGGGTAAAGGTTGAGCACAAAAACCCCGATGGGCTAACCCAAGAGATAGATATTCTATTTAAGAAGTAGGAGGCAATAAATATGAACTTTGTTATAGAACTTCCTCGCTAGTGACAAAAGTTTGATTCTATTTGGGTGATTATAGACAAGCTGATAAAATCAACCTCTTTCTTGCTAATCAAGACCATATTTTCAGCTGAAGATTATGCATGGCTATACATTAAAGATATTTTTAGATATCATGGTGTCCCTATATAGATTATTTAAAATAGAGGGGCTCAGTTTATAGCTCGGTTATGGAAATCTTTCTAGAAGTGTCTAGAGACAAAGGTAAACCTTAGTATAACATTTCATCCTCATATTGACGGCTAAGCTGAACATACGATCCAGATACTCAATCATATATTATAAATGTGTGTGCTAGAATTAAAGGGAAATTAGGATGATAATTTGTGACTTATTGAGTTTGGTTATAATTATAATTATCATTCTAACTATAAGGACCCGGACTTTAGAAAAACCTTAACGTTGCAAAGTATATTGATTCTAAGTATTTTGAGCCAAGGCACCTCACCAAGGGAACCTCTACGAGTTATGGGACTTACATGGATTTTGAAGGGGCTCATGGGAAGGGTCTGGCCAGTGCTCCCTCTGTATGGCCAAGGATGCCACCACAGGCACCTTGATGGATTGTGCAATCCACCATAGCTTGTGGTAGGGTCTCATGAAGGCCTATTCCTTGAATTTTGTTTAAGTATCAAATTACCGTCTTGATGATGAGGCACCCTCCACGGATACTTGTACGGTCCATGGAGCCCTGTACGACCCGGGAAGAGTATTCATGATAATGCCCAATTGGCCTTTCAAGGTCTGTTAATTTGGGTCTAATACTTTAACCTCCCAAATGAGTTCCATTCTTTCCATATAACTCCATGCACTCCATAATACTTAGTTCCTAGTTCAAAAGGTCTTTCGAATCCTCTTTTCAAGCTCTAGTCAAAGGATCTCCATGGAAGCATCGGGCCCATATAAATTTACCTTCAAGCCTTCAATCCAAGCTTATATATGTTTTTTATGGTCATTATAGAGCTCCTTCATCAAGCCATGTTCAAAGGAATTTCATTGGCTAAGCTTTTCACATAAATCGATAGACGGGTCAACTTTAAATTTCCATGTATCTTAGAATAAAAATAAATAAGTGGCCTATAACCTACCAATTTTAATCTCTTTGAATTAGTTTTCCAACGCATCTAGTTTCACCCAATTCTAAGTTCGGAGTAAAAAGTTATGCCCAATTGCGTATAACCTATCTGTGTTGAGTAGTGAGCCTCACGACCCATGAAGAGCCTCACGACCCATAAAGATGGTCGTGGTGATTTTTGGATAAAATTTCAAGTCCCGTTTTATTGAGATATTTTTTATAATTTGTTCCATTTCCAAGGTCTTTTATGACCTTTTTACTTCTCCTAAGCCCCCAAATCATATTATACTCACTCTTCACTCCCATTATTCACTCTCATTACATTCAAGCTCTAGCATTCAACTCCTAAGTTCTCTTTTCAAAGCCTTGTGTAGGGATTCAAGCTAGGATTGCTAAGGGGCTTTCAGCTCAAGTCAATTCCATCCTAATTCTTCTTGTTATTCAAGGTATATGGGTTTGATTCATGGTCCCTTTCAACCATGAAGTCCCCAATTCTACTTTTCTCAATTTCAACAAAATTCAAGCTTCAATTGATTATGGGTCTTTTAAATTGCTTATGATTTTATTAAATTGAAGTGTGGGTTGTACTTATTTGATGATTTTAAAGTGATTTAAGTTCAATTATGATATATTACATTGGTATTATGAAGGTCCAATTATGCATATCCCTTTAAACTTTAAATCTATGCATGCATAATGTTATTTAAGCTTTAATTATTGATTTAATTATGAATTTTATATGGATCTTCCTATTGTGAGTTTTTAACTTATGAGTATCATTCATGACATTTGCATACATGAGAATCGATTTTTATGAAGTATATGATGTGGGTTAAGCCCCAATTGAGATTATGACTATGATTTTGAATAAGTATGGATATGAAAATATGTGATCACAACAATATCTATGATATGGCTCTTTGAGCAATTTTGGGTGTTTACACTAGTACGTATGAGTTTGATGAGCTATTCCTATGCATAAATTATGACATGAAAGTGTGATTTGTCTTTTAAGTCTAAGTATGCATTGTTATGATTTGAAACGTCCTATGTCTCTTTTGAAAGCATGTATATATATGTGTGTGTATTTCTATGGGATGATGACTTAGCACCGAATGAGATTGGAGGTGTCAGGACTATCCCTAAGGGTCCTCTTCCTTTCTCTTGAACTATGTGCCAGTGTAGGGCCTGTTTATGGGATGATTATGATATGATATGGAAATCCTTCTGAAATGACCGAGTCATAAGGAAGGTGGCCATTCGTACAAAAATGACAAGGTCATAAGGTTTAGTGTAGGCTACCCTTGGAAAGTAGTCTACTCTCATTCCATGGGAGGCTTTCATCGAGCGAATTCATATAATAACTCGCATGAGTTTGAGATGTCGATTAAGGTCACATCCCGCTATGTTAAGTATTATGGCATTCATGCATCATGGATTTCATGGAATGTTGATGTTATATTCTTTATTATATACTTCTCTTTATATTTATATATGCCCTTGTCATCTAACATAGAAATGTAGGTTTACTATGTTCATGTGCATTGTATGCCCGCATACTTAGTACATTTAACGTATTGACGCATACTCTTTTGCCTACATGATCTAACCATGTAGGGACTGAAGATTATCTTCATCCACCTCTTGATGGCTAGATTGATTGAGAAAGAGATGTTTGTGGTGAGTCCTATCATCCAAGGACAAGCCACTTTTTATCTACCCGTTATATTATATTCATTTATTTCTTTACTTCAGGGTGAGCCCGGGATGTGTCTTGGCCCCCGTCCTATTCTATCAACTAGAGACATTGTTGGACATCATGTAAACTATATGTATGTGCTTGTTATGTGTTATGCTATTTTCTTATGGAGACTATGACTAAGTTTACCTTATTTTGTTGATGTTATGATAATATGTTCATGATGAGATGTGAAAATGTGAAAAATCCTAAGTCCCTTCTATTCCCATAGCGTGAGTCATACTTATCAGCCTCTTAGTCCTTATGTGTTATGCGCTATGTGAATTCATGCAAATCCCTATCCATATGACATCTCCAAAGCATGAGTCATACTTACCCATCCCTTAAAAGTATGTGTTTATTGTTGAACCATGCACTTCTAAACTGATGACATGTATATGGATGCTACGAGGCTTGTTTGGGGACTCTCAGGTTCCTATTTATCATGTCACTCCTAGGCCCTAGGCTCGGGTCATGACACTAGTATTAGTATGGCACTGTATGAGGCTTTATGGAAGAAAATATATATCTCCTCTTGGTTGGTTAAGGGTTGGAGATTCAAGATTATTTGGACCTAACTTAGTATAAGGGTTAGTATTGAGGTTAAGTTAATTAGAGAGTGGTTGTTGATAGCTCAAAGTCATAAAAAATCATACACAAATACTATGCAGTGAGACTTAGAGTTTAATGTAAATAACTGGGTCTTTTTGGAAGTTTTGCCTAGAAAGGGAATTATGAGATTTTGCAAAAAGGTAAAGTTGAGCCCTAGGCACATTGGGTTTTGTAGAATCTTGCGATGAATAGGACAAGTTTATTATGATCTAGATTTACCTCTAGAGTTAGAGATAGTGCACCTATTTTTCATGTTTCTATGTTATGAAAGTGTATTGGGGACCCAAGGCATATGTGCCAACTATAAATGTTAATATTTCGAAAGAGTTATCTAATGAAGAAGTCCCTGTGTACATTGTAGATTTCCCAACAAGAATATTTTTAAATAAGGATTTAGCTTCTGTAAAGGTGTTGTGGTGCAGCCATAATATTGAGGAGTTGATATCAGAAGCTTAAGAGAAAATGAAGTCTACATATTCCTATTTATTTGATTCTTCAAATGAGTAGACCGACATTTGAGTGTAAGAATGTAACAACCCAAAAAAAGTTGAACTTCGTATTGGTGGGTCAAAGTTCATTTTGAACTTGTTAGGGTTGATTAGTAATTATCATGGATCCTATGTAAGTGGTCGTATTCAAAAGAATCGTGTTGGTGGAGTTTTGTATGGAACTGTGTGGAAGGACTAACTTTGGATGGCCATATCTCTTGGTACGAGATGAACTGTGTGGGACACAACATATCAAATCGAATTTCTCTAAGTTATCTTTGTAATGAAATTGGTTTCACTAAATTTGATGATCAAATGTCGGAGTTATGACCATTACAGTGAGACTGGACTTGCACGGCAGTGTTCTGGAAAAAAGGAAACTGCTTTGGGACTAAGACACTGCCTTATGGGAGGGACCACGGGCCGTGTGGAGGCTCACGACCAGTGAGCCCCTCCGTGGACTGATCCAGTGAGCTCCAGGGGTGTTGGACCAAGGCCCCGTACCAAGTGAAGCTCCACGGACCACTTCAAGGTCCGTGTGATACCTCACGGTCCGTGAGGGGCTTTCGTGGAGTGGTCCATAGACTCCCTAGACCCCAGGGCTAGGACTCCGGACCAAGTAAGGCTCTACGAACCAATGTACGATTCCTGTGTAGCTTCACGGATCGTGAGTCCTGTCGTGGAGTGGTCCAGAAAGTCTTCCAAGATTTCAAGCCAAGGCATGAACCAAGTTAAGCCACTCGGTTTTCACGGTTCATGAGCTACTACACGGACCGTGTGGGTGCTGCCGTCAATGACTGTTCTAGTTATCTTCTCCGTTTCATTAATAGTTAAATGGTAATTTTAATTATTCCTAGGGCCCTTTTAGTCTCTCTAAACTCTCCTAAAAACCCCTAAATTGAACCCTAATTTATTTTAATTCATTAAAGCTCTCAATTCCTCTCCCAAATTCTCTCAATTTTCTCTCATCTTCCATTGGAGACCAAGCTTTAAATTGGAGAAAAACTCAAGTCTTCATCAGAATCTTCTCAGTCTTCTTGTTAAACTCAAGGTATGTGGGCTTGATTCATGGTTTCTCTTTCAACCATGAAGACCCAAAATCATTTTTGTCAAATTTTGATGAATTATGATTTTTCTTGAAATAGGTCTTTTAAGTTAAGAATGATTTAGTGAAATTGAAGTGTGGGATGTTCATATTTAATGATTTCAAGATGAACCAAGCCTTTAATTGATGAATTCCTTTGATTTAAGGAAGGTACGAGTATGCATGTCCCTTTACTCTTTAATCCTTGCATGGGTAGTGCTAAATTGAGATTTAATTGTTGATTTAACCTTGAACTTCTTATGAATTCTTCTTAATGTGGATTTAAATTATGAATTCTAGTTACCCATGCATTTCTCATCATCAATCATGACATTTGCATGCATGAACATGGATTTTATGAAGTATATGATGTGGGCTAAGTCCCAAATATGTTTATGACTATGATTGTGAACAAGTATGAGTTATGACTAGAATGTGATCACAAAATATCTATGATATGTCTCTTTGAGAAAATATGGGTGTTTACACCAATATGATTTGACAAGTATGGATCTACTCCTATGCATGAAGTTTGACATAAAATCGTATTTGACTTTTTAGCCCAATGAAGTATGAATATGAAATGTGCTTGACTTTTTAGTCACGTATGCATGAATATGAAGCAAGTGATTTGTCCTTTAAACCTAATTATGCATGGTATGATGTCAAGTGTTTCCATTCTGTTTTAAAGGCATGTATATGTATACGTATTCTTGTGGGATGATGACTTAGCACCGAATAGGATTGGAGTAGTAAGTGGGCTATCCCCAAGGGTCCCACTCTTTTCTCTCAACTAAGTGCCAACATAGGTTATGCAACCAAAATGGGTGGTCTCGTAAGGTATGCTATGATATTATATGTTATGGAAATCCTTCCAAAATGACTGGGTGGTAAGGAAGGTGGCCATCACACCAAAATGACTGGGTCATAAGGTGTGGTGTAGGTTACCTTTGGCAAGTAATCTTCTTTTATCCGATGGGAGGCCTCATCGGGCAAGTTCATATTGTAGCTCACATGAGTTTGGATGTCAGTAATGGTCTCATCCCCTACACTATAAGAATTATGGTATTTCATGCATCATGGATATCATGGCATATTGATATACTATCCTTTCTTATATTCTCTTTCTGTATATGTTCCCTTGTCATCTAACTTGTGGTAGGCTCATGTTCATATGCATCGCATACTTGCATACTTAGTGCATTATTATGTGCTAACCCATACTCTTTGTCTACATGCTCTAACCATGTAGGGATCAGAGGTGACTTTCATCCCCCGTTGGACGGCTAAACGAGATTTCTTGAAGTTAATACTTGTGGTGAGCCCTATAATCTAAGGGCAACACCCACTTTCATATACCTTGTCTTTAATTTATGTTCCTTTACTTTATGACTTGAGGGTGAGCCCGAAATACGTTGAGGCCCTGTCTTATCTTACGTAGAGACATTGTTGGACATATCAAACTCTATTGCACGTCATGCTATGTGTTACTTGTAATGATTTGGCTATCTATGTTAAGTGATGGTATCTTATGTTATGCATTCATTTTCGCTTATGCTATTATGATACATTTGGATTGGGAATGTGCTTATGTGGAAAGTTCCTAACCCTGCTTACCCCCGTAGCTTGAGTCACTTACTCGACCCTTAGAACGTAATTGCTATGTGCTATGTGATTCAGGCTTATCCCATTCCCGGTAACATCCCCATAACTTGAGTCTAAAGCCCCAAAATCCCCTAGACTTACGTGCTAATTGTTTATTATACGAGCTTCTGAACCGATGATGTGTGTGATGATGCCATGATGGCTTGATCGAGGACTTTTGGGTTCTCCTTCGCCATATCACATCTAGGCCCTACTTTTGGGTCGTGACAGAGAAATATGTTACTTATGTGCAAGATAAGTTCTTTTATTTCGTTCTATGATTGCGTGAATATTATTATCATTCGAGGATGAACGTCCCTAAGGAGGGGGAGAGGATGTGACACCCTGCCTATTTGGACGTTAGAATTAACTTATACGTTAGATTATGACTAAGAATTTTTAGCATATTATAAAAAATATTTTGTGAATTATTTTAATTGGAAAAAGTTTGTATATAAGGTTAGAAGTCAAGGAAGTTCCAAAATAAAAGTCGATTGAAGTTATTGTGAATGTTGTTAAAGGATTTTCTAAAATTTTGAATCAAATGTCTTAGCACTTTTCTCCTAAAATATAAAGAGTTTGAATGCCCTTGATATATCATATAGAAGGGCTACGAGTCTAGTTTCCAACACACTAAATTGTTTGTTCATATGACTTCAAAATAGAGATATATGCATGTTTTCATGAGACTACACAAGTAGACACCTCAAAGTGGGCCCCTAGCTCTAAATTGGTTGTCTTTTATATACACCCTCTCCTTCATCTTTTTTTCATTAATAATATCTAAAGATTTAAAAAAATAAAAACCAACTTCAAATATTCTTTGGATACTTAGATTCTTAACTCAAAAGTTTAATGAAACTTGCTCTACTTCGCAGGCTTATTATTGTGGCATAATTTTGTTGTTGATTTAGGCTCCGTTCATTATTACTGCTAGAAGGCATATTATTAAGCTCCATATTTAAAGAATTTTTGTTGAGGTAAATTTCTTTAACATTCCTTCTTTGTAATTTTATGTCCAAGTGTCGTTTTTATAGATTTGTTAGCCATATGGTGGTATATTTGACATTCTGGATGTGGGAAGCCTTTTTTCTTGGTTAGTTTGGCTATTTTTATTGTTTATTGTTTAGGGAATAGATGTTTGTGTGATTCTTATTGGAGTCACATTTTATGATTTTTGAATTGAACGACGTGAAATATGCCCAGTTTTATTACCTCGAGAGCTTAGTGCACCTTCGAGATGTTGTTGGAATACTTGAAATGTATTAAGCTACTATTTATTGTCCTTATTGACCTCATTTTAATTTTGTGACTTGGCTGGTCATAATTGTGACATTAGTGCCTTATCGATTAAGTATGGCTTGTTCTTGCAGCGTTGTGATTTTTATGTGTTTGCACTACTCCATCTTGGCCAAGCATCATAAAGATGCTTTAGGATTTGATTGAAAGGTATGTCAAGGCTATTATTTCTCTTCTGGCATGACCCTAATGGTCGAAGCTTGTTATGTTCAGTATATTATCGTAATTTTACATGTAACATTCTCCTATTGAATTGGTTACTACTATAGCATATAAGGTCTATCAGTGACACTCCACTTCTTGCCTAGTGATCGAGAAAATCCTCTTATGACTGTGTTTTGATTGATTATGATTATTTATTATTATTGTAGTATTTTATCATCTAGCTTCTACCTATGAGCTCATTTTGGCCTCAACAGACACTAACATTGTGGGATTCTTGAGCACACAAATGGATTATTATACTAAACCTACGATCCAGATAGACCGAACCTACAGGAACAACATCTTTGTATTGTATCACAAAACTTTAGGTCTACATTGATTCACGACATATGTACATCCAAAAAATTCAAATCAAATATTCAGTAAGGTGGATAACAGAGGGTATTTAGTGACTATTTGTACTCATTAGGACTTGTAGTAATTGGGTGTTGCTTGTACCCATGGGTCTTATCGGGGCCAGGTCAGGTTATTACTTGTTATGTGTTTAATCGCCTAGTTATAGGGAGATAAGGTATTACATATCTGTATTTCACCCTTGCCCCTTATTTTTAGTACTTACACTTTAATTTCAGCTTTTAGTTTACCTTGCATACTTGGTATATTATCCTATATGACGCCTTTTGTTCGGGAGGTACTCTATTTTTGCCTGTAGATCCTTAGTGATGACCAAACGGACATGTCAAGT
The DNA here is from genome assembly GCA_038996855.1 of Solanum aculeatissimum. Classification (NCBI taxonomy): domain Eukaryota; kingdom Viridiplantae; phylum Streptophyta; class Magnoliopsida; order Solanales; family Solanaceae; genus Solanum; species Solanum aculeatissimum. The sequence continues at coordinate 11,394 of JBCEWC010009334.1, forward strand.
AGTATAACCACCTATCCATCTTATTGGTTGACTCCTTTCTTTTGGAGGTTGTTAGAGTCTAAATGTTTGTTCATGTTACTATTTATAGATTTTGGGTAGGACAGGGCCCTATCTCATCTAAGTATTATATTCATAGAGGCTTGTAGACTAGTGTGTTGGATTGTATAGTCACATTATTAGTCATGTTAGACTTGGGTGCTTTTTATTTTTAAATTGTTAGTTTTTTGATATTTTGTTTAGATACATTCATATTTTTAGCTTCTATTTAGAGATCATGGTGGATTTGACGGCCCATATAGCATTTATGCTTTCCTTTATACCATGGTAGCCTTGACGACCTAAACAGACTTATGTGCTAATTGGTTAATGCTTTATATAAATTGTTGTGAATAATTGTTTTATTTTTAGATCTGTAATTAAGGCTTTGTCGATTTGGGGTTTATTTTTAAGCAGAGATATACTTGTTTATTTTCTTGACTGTGCGTAGCTGCCATGCACCTTTAGCAAGTGGTTACATGGTTGTCTCAGACCTAAGTTTTGACATTAGGTGCCAATTTTGATCCTCGTATTTGGGGTGTGAAACTTTGGAAGGTTATTTATGTTCCCTGTCAGTTGGGTTTGCTTCAGTGTTTGGAACCATATAGTATAAAACCCTCAATTACTTGATACATTCCTTTCTTAACTATTTTGACCAAGTACAATAGGTCTTAGATGATTAGGATCATTGGACTCCCTTTCACACTCACCTGAAAGTCTTGCCTTGAAGTGCTAGCTACATCTATGAAGTCGGCAATGATTTGGGGTAGTAGGTTTGTTACAAAGATTAGAGGATTGGCCTGTGAGGTTGCAGTGACCCTTTGAGTCATTTATATTGTTTGGTGGTTATTTTGTTAATTTGAGCATGTGTATAGAGACCTCAGACCATTGGTGATTTGTTGGGACTGTTGGGAGTATTGTGGATTTTTGAGTTAATCGGGAAGTTATACCTGTAAATTGAGTTTTCAGGTAAAGTCCTAGTAAATAACCTTAAAGTGGAATTTTGACGATTCCATTAGCTCCAGAACGGTTGAATTAGGCTAGGAATATGTCAGGTGCAATTATATCATGGCTTGTAAATTTAGCCGCCGGAATAGATTAATAGTTGACTTAGTCAACACCCTCGGGGGAACGTGTGCTAAATGAGAATTTTGATAGCGTTGTTAACTCTGAAAAATTGAGTTTCATCTAGGATGACCCTTCAATTTATACCGGGAACTTCCAAATGCGTTTTGACCCCTCTAGGGCTTTTCATTAAAAGTTGTGTATAAAAAAGTGAGATCCTCACTTTATTGTAGGAAGCTCCATTGGGAATTTTGACTACACTGTTGGATCCAGAACACCGAAAACCATATGGTTACATAGTTTGTTTTCCAAAATCAGAGTCAGAATCAATGAAAAAGAGATCTAAAGGTTAAGGAAGACATGATGATATTGCAATCTCTACTGCTGCCACATGGCATGATATGGTGCTGCCACGTGCCAGTGAGGTGTCAAGGCATTCTAGCCTCTATACATGTATGGCCTCTTGGTGGCTATTACACATATATGTACATATATTTCTCCAACTTTACATGACAATTTCGGAAACGTATCTTATCCAATTAGAGTGATTCAAAATGTTAAATGACCTAGCTTTTCACGAGGAATGTCGTGTTGGTGTCAAAATTTTATTTCAGTGCATATTTCAAGGTAAAATCTTTATTTTTTTGGTGGTTGTATATTGAAAATGAGTAAAAACCTTACATTGCAATATCTCGATCATTTCTCAACGGAATTAAGTAAAATTTGTGTCTAAATTATTCTATTTTCTGAGAGGAAAATTGTGGTATGCTTGGATCTTGTTAATTTGGTGGTATGTTTGTGAAATTTGATCAAGCATTTATGTAAGAAATGTTTTCCAATAAGAAATACAACTTTATTTTTTAGTCGTTTCTCTATCTTCTAGGATCTATTTTGGGCTCAATTTCTAGTTGTGGACTGGGGTGATGTAGGGATCATTTGATGGGGGTTGGTTTAGCATTTCGAGTATGGGCCCTATTTTTATCAATTTTAGTCATAATTGATGTAATATCACCTGTTTCTTGAGATATTACAGCCAATGTGATCGGGTTAACCTTATGAATTGTATTTTGACAATTGAGCTACATCGAGAAGTGATTTGGAGGTGAAGGGCTTAGGTGGATTGACTTAGGATGTGAGGAATTGTCTACTAGGTAGGGTAGGCTTTTCTAAACCTTAAACTGATTTGAAATGCTTATATATTTGAGCCAGTATATGTGGAAATGTGTTGTTCATGGATTGCACTGTGAAATATGTATTGTATATGGTTGGTTGTGCTCTCTGTGTATATATATGATTATATAGGATGGTAGTTGTCGTACTGAGGGACGTATTAGCTGTAGCGGCTATATTGTTGAGCTCTGGTACTGTCAGACTACAAGAGAGCCCGATAAGGGTTGGCTTGGGTTGAGAATATGTGACAGGTATGTACACTAAGCTAGACTCTTGCTTGTATATGTGCATGGCCTAAGGCTACTAAAATATACTAGTTTATGAGGCTGACAAGTGATTACATGCTACCCTGTGCACTGGTCTAGTATCTATATTTGGTTCTAAGGGCTATTTATTGATTATATGTCGTACTGTGGCTTGATTATGGGTTGAGCTATGGTATATGCATGATATGTGATGGGTTGTACTCTATATGCATAGTGTATGATGTTGTGGGGTTGTACCCTATGTTGGTAGTTGCAGTAGTTATAGTTTCAGTATTGGCTAGTATTATTGTCATGACCCAAGCCTAGGGCCTAGACGTGACACGGCGAATGGAGAACCCAAAGGAAACCCAAACTAGCCTCTTACATATCATTGGCACATCCTTGGTTGTGAAAACTTAAATGAAAGAGTAAACAAGTAATAAATAATTCTAGGGGAAACGGGATTTGGGACGTTCATCTCTTCAACAACATACAACAAACATAGAAGGGGATAAAGGGACTAAGGGAAGTCTTGCATAGAATATAAAGACATAATAAGAGTCGAGCTCAATACATAATAGTCATATCCAACAACACCTCTACCATGAATGGAACAGGGGCCAAGACATACTTCCGACCTCACCCTCAATGAGAAAATATCCATAAATACATACTACCTCCGTCCCATATTATATGGGCATCTTTCTATAAATATTTGTCCCATATGATATAGGCACTTACTAAATTAGGATAGAATTAATTATTTTTTCCCATTTACCCTCACTATTAATTAGTATATTAATGATTTTTTCTAACTTAATTTAATGTACATTGATACAAATGAAGGGTAAAATGGTAAGGTCCACTAGTGCATTAATGATTTCTTAATAAGTATGTAAAATGAAAAGTGTCCATATAATATGGGACAGAGGGAGTAAGACATTATTAAGCATAAAGGAAAAGTGGATGTCGTCCCTCTAATGGAGGACTCACCAAAGAAGTCTTCAAGTAATCTGGCTAGCCACGTGGAGGAGGATGAATAGGAGCTCCAATCCCTACATGGTGAGAACAGGTAGGCAAAAAGAGTATGTATTAGTACTTGGAATGTACTAAGTATGCAGGGTGCAATGCAAGCAAAGAAACGTAGTATAACATTACGAGATGCATAACCATAATCAATAAATAATAGATCAATATAACGTGCCTGGATGGCGCTTGAGTCAAAACATGCATAGAGATAATCAAACTTGCATAACATACATACATATGTGGGAGGAGAGCGTAACCGACATATAAGACCAAGCAAACTACTACTTGGAGTTCTGACCCCCCACCGGAAAAGAGGTGGTCTACTTGCCAAGAAAAACCAAACTTGACTCCATATAATGGGTAAACTTGACCTAGTTGGATCCACTAGTGAAAGTACCGTTTAGGGAGCATAATATAAACCTATGCTGACACATAGTTAAGAGACCAAGGCTTTGTATGAGGACCCCTTAGGTCGAGTCCCCACCTTAAGCCTCATTCGGTGCTAAGTCTAGTCCCACAGAATACTTGACATAATCATAAATATCATTATAACTTAAAAGACTTGTAAAATCGTGACAACATGGCAAGAGTAGCTCATTCATATACTTGACCCCTACAATTGAGCATACACCTTACACTAGAGGATAAAAATATTCACAGACTTGACCCCTTCTAGTGGGCATAGCTTTACACATGAGGGTGAAACATTTCGTGAACCTGGCCCCTTCTTGTGAACATTGGTGAGTACATGAGGGTATAACACTTATCATACTTGACCCTTTCATGTAGACAATATTCATTCTCAAGAGGGTAGAATATAGCATAAGGACTCAATATTTTATTATAAAACATAGGAACTATTCGTGAGTTCAATACATGCTTAGGAGCCCACATAATTATCATCTCATGCTTGTTTTGCAAATCATTCAATAATCTTTATCACGTAAATTTAGTCAAACATGGTGGGTGACTGCATATATACTCAAAATCATGCAATTAAATAGTATAACTCATGGAGAATGTAAACTCATTTCACTTGAAGAGTTAAATCAATCAACCCGCCAATGTAGTAGAAAGAAACCCCAATTAAATATTATGAGATTCGTCTTAAAACTCATCATCTTCATAGTTCACATCATGCATTAGATTCAAGAATCATAGTCCAAATCATGGAACAAACCTCTAATAATTATTCATGCATAAATAGTCAATACTTGAAGAACCCAAACTAAATTTATATACATAATGCATAATAGGGTTTTATCCATAACCATCATAGCCCAAAATCATGAAACTTAAATAATGAAAAGAGGATTGGCTTCATGGGTGAAAGAATTCCTATGAATGAAGCCCTCATACCTTGCTTGATAGGAGGAATTCAGATTTGAAAGTGAAAGAGTAAAAACCCTAGCTTGGCCTCCTTACTTGTAACCTTGAATGAGGCTTGAGAGTGTTTGGGACTTAGAAGTGTTTTGAGTGAAGGAGAATGAGTAAATTAGGGTTGAAAAGGCTGATAAGGGGATCTTAGGAGGGGTAATACAACATGGTTTAAGTGTAAAAGAGTAGAAAAGGTTGATTTTTCCCCTTTTAAAAACCTAGCTGGATTGGTCCATGAAACCCCGATTATGACTAATGGACCATTCCATGAGTCGTGGAACCTCTCGTGGATCAGGGGTCCTCAATACATGGGCCACTAGAATTTCTACGAACTCCCCACATAACTCATAAAACTTTACATGAGTCATGATGTCTCCTCGTAAACCACTCCTTTTCTTAGACACATTTTAGCTTTTAAGGTCCCTTTCACGAAGTGAGTCCATGAGTCATAGAGCATTCTACGGCTCATGCTTTAGGTCTTGTAAATCATTCCAGTGTTCTCTTAAAATGTCCATTTTTCACTTCCACTTCTACGAGACCATCCACAAGTCGTGGATCACTTCACGGGTCATAGACTGTCTCATGAAATTGAATCTCAAGTTATTTTTGTTGTCAACATTCCCAAGGTCTTCAAGCAAGAGGGGTGTTTCAATTATTTTCTACAGGGAGGCTTGATACAAGTCGTGCATGGGTTGATGTCATGGGACAAGTACATATTCTGACCTAACTCTTATCTATATGAGTACGGTAGCTTGATGCTATTGTGATGCGCTGACGGTAAGGCTGCTCATTGACTATATACCATACTGTGATGTGGCTTTGGTGTAGATATGACTCTGTTAGGCTTAGTTGTGGTAGATACTTGTAATATAACTATAGTTGTCCATGCTTTACTTACCTTATGTGTAGCTAGCTGTAGGGGTGTGCACAAATCGAATTCGATCGATAAACCAAACCAAAAAAAATATAATCGGTTTATTAATATCTGGTTATTAGGTTAAGGGGTTCTTAATGATTTTATTAAAATAATTATTGGGTTATCGGTTCAGTTTTGAATTTTAGTATTGAGTTATTATGTAAACCCATAACCTATTAAGACTAATAATTTACTACTTTATTCCTTCATAAATATTAAATATTAATAATTTATTATCATTTGATACTAAATTGATAGTTGTAAGTCATGCATTTTCTTGGTTTTGACTATATAATCCTTCTGTTGGAAAGTAAATTAGAATATGAGATCAAATATTGCATATTATTAAATTTAGATGCTCAATTAATTTCTTTGTTTTACTATATCTCATTGTATTGCGTCAAATTATTAGAGAAATCATATATTTAGTTTCTGAGTATTTTCTTATTAGGTAAATTGAAAACCAAACCGTTAAACACCAATAAATTTGTCACGACCCGAATAGGGGCCTAGATGTGACATGGCAAAAGAGGACCCGAAGACCCCCGATCAAGCCATCATAGCATCATTTTACACATCATCGGTTCGAAAACGTGGAAACTAAAACACATAGCATGTAAGTTCTAGGGATTCAGGAACTTGGGACTCAAGCTATGGGAACAATGCGGGAATGGGATAAGCATGCTTGCACATAGTCATTCATGATAACCAATCATATAAGCCATAACGTGATGAAAGAGACATTATCATAATCAAGAGATATAGCATCATATTACATAGCAGAATATCCAACATGCAAGTCAAATGTACCAGAGCATAGGTTTGTCCAACAATGCCTCTACATAGATGAGCAGGGCCTCGACAAGTTTGAGGCTCACCCTCAAGTCAATAGAAATTAAATACATGAAAATAAAGTGGTAGATAGACGGTGGCTATTTCCCTTGAACAAAAGGGCTCACCACTAGCAAATCTTCAACAAGAGATAAAGCGTAATCTGGTAGAATGTAGATGTCGTCCTCGGTCCCTACATGGTTAGAACATGTAGACAAGAATATGGCTTAGCACAATTAAGTAATAAGTATGCGGGCATACAATACATATGACAAGTATAGTATAACCAAGAAACATGTCAAGGGGACAAGTGATACGAAAAAAATGCACGTATCCAAAGAGTAATATAACAAGATGCTATGCCATGATGCATAAGATGCAAACCTATGATCGTATATATATTTTGGGGATGTACCTCAACCGACAAAGAAAAAAAGATCCGGGTGAGCCACTACCCAAACCCGAACTACTTGCCAAGTAGTACCCTAAGCGCCCTTAAATAAGGGTGCAACTTAACAGAGTTCCCTATATAGGGAAGTAACCCACGGTGGCACATGGTTTGACGGAAAGGAGTATGGACCCTGTGGATATAGTCCACCCTGACTCCAATCCCTTGGTGCTAAGTCTAATCCCACAGGAATACGTATAGGTACATGCAACATTTAAATTCGGAGACTTACACTTACTTTCAAAACATGCATACTTAGTCAAAATGAAACCATTGTTCAAATCGTGTTCATGCTTGAGCCAAAGGCTATCAAAACTTGCAAAACATTTCATGATCTTATCTTGTCAATGCAATAAGAGTAG
>JBCEWC010009335.1:0-18871 GCA_038996855.1 Solanum aculeatissimum
TTTATAGTATTTTTAGATAAAATTTTTGATAAACTTAATGGATTCATATTTTAATTTGAGTAGTAGTGTTTGTTTGGTGGTGATAAAAATGGAGATGAATGAAGGTCGGTTAACTCTTTTCACCTCCAATAAATAAAATCATTTTACTTCTTTCTTCATATATAGATTCAATTAGTTGATTTTTTATTATATTTTTTTAAATTGAAGATTGAAAAGAACAATTTATTTTTAAGAAAAACTATGGAGACAAAAATGGGGGAAAACTTTGGAAACTAAAAAAGGTGAAGAAGAAGAAGATTGGTGGGGGTTGGGAGGGGGGAGGGAGGGTGTTGTTCCTTATTGTACTAAAAATTTATTAAAAAGTGTAAATGGATTAAGAAAAAAATAATTTTTTCAAGAAAAAATACTATTATCTATTTTTCATGCGCTTAAAGGAAGTGACAAGCACACTTTTTGCCAAATCAGCATTTTGTGTTTAATAGGTACACGTTTGAATAGTTTAGATGTTCAATAGGAACAAGTCCTAGTTAGGATGTCTAAGTGAAAAATACAGACAAATTTAGATGTCTATAGATGATTTAAACCTTTATACTAATAACAAAAAAGATATGGAAGTCAAAAATTAGGTGAGAGAAGAGAAGGTACATCTCACCAATACATGAGTGACCCAAAAAAAAAAAGGACTATGAAGTTGACTTTTTTGGCACATCTCATAAAGGCAACAAAAGCCTAGTGCCTAAATTGTTGACTTGGTTTACTTTGACATTTCTTCACTGCTTGATACATTATTTGCAAATTACACTTGGAGATTATTATACAATCAGAAAGTTCAAGTGGGTCTTGTTGAGTTAGGTTAAATTTGAACTCAAAAGATATTGAGTTTTGGTATCTAATTCGCTACTCTTGAAATTTGAGTTGATTTTGTGAAGATTTGAAGATGTTGAAAAATTGGGAGCTCTCAGTATTCTTGAAGGAGTAAAAACTTACATTTGATCCAAAACTCTAATTTAAAAGTGTTAAAAATCGTTTGAGTAGTTTTGTAAAACCGAATTAAAAAAATAATGGCATAGATGAGTCTTTTCTCAAATGATAATGGTATAAATGAATCTTTTTTCAAAGTTTGGTGAAATATTTGAACCTTTTCCCGATTTTTTATGTCCAAGAAAAAGTGAAATTTCCTTGAATTCAGAGTTGTCAAAGCAAAAGGACAAAATACAGAAGCTGTAAGATGAATGAATACAGCAACTTGTCTTGAAAATCTGTTTTAGCGCACACAAATATTTCTTTGTTGACCACAATACTGTTTGTTTCCATTAGTAGTAAGATATCATATCATCCTCAAAGACATTAGTGTCTATTTCTGTTCACACAAGAAAAACAGTTATCACCCAAAATTGACTACAGAAATAAACAACATTATAAATATTCTTTATCAATTCTTGATTTATTCATATCATAATTATGGACAAAATTTGCAATTTTCTATTTGTTCTTGCAGTTTTCGTTCTACTCCATTGCGATACTTCACTAGCTATTCTTCCTAATATTAGCACTGATGAAGCTGCTCTTCTCGCACTGAAATCACACGTATATTCTCATTCTAACAGTATCTTAACAAGAAACTGGTCGTCTTACAGCCCTATTTGCAGCTGGATTGGAATCACTTGCAGCTCCCGCCACCAACGAGTCACTGCGTTAGACATTTCTAGCATGCAACTTCATGGTACCATTCCTCCACACATTGGAAATCTATCATTTCTTGTTTCCCTCAATATAAGTTACAACGCTTTCCGTGGTTATTTGCCACTAGAGTTGGCACATTTGCAGAGGTTGAAGTCGATTAGTATCACAAGCAATAACTTCACTGGAGCCATTCCATCATTTTTAAATTTGTTACCGAACCTACGCTTTGTGTACCTCTCAAGCAACCAATTTTCAGGGGAAATTCCATCTTCCCTTTCCAATCTGACAAAACTGGAAGTGTTGAGAATACAAAGCAATTTTCTTAAAGGAGAGATCCCTTGGGAAATCGGTGATCTTCGTTACCTGACTATCCTAGACTTGCAATATAACAAACTTACTGGCTCAATACCAACATCAATCTTCAATATTACTACAATGCAACACATTGCGCTTACTGACAACAATCTTACTGGAATGCTTCCAGTAACTATATGTGACCATCTTCCAAACTTGGAAGGGCTTCACCTCTCAGTAAACCAGCTAAGTGGAATTATTCCACCGAACATAGAAAAGTGCAGAAAGCTTAAAGTCTTGTCATTGACGTACAATGAGTTTATTGGAACTGTTCCAAGAGAGCTGTCCAATTTAACAGATCTTACAGGACTATATATTGCAGCTCTGCAATTGACAGGAGGGATACCAGTGGAGCTAAGTAATCTTAAGAAACTACAACGTCTGGCGTTATCCCGGAATGAGCTTACTGGTTTTGTCCCTGTGAGTATTTTCAACATGTCAACACTGCAGTTCCTAGCACTGTCAGAAAACAAGCTTTTAGGTACTTTACCTTCAGATTTAGGAAGTGAAATGCCTATCCTAGAAGAATTTTATTGTGCACAAAATAATTTTAGTGGTTTTTTCTCGGCTTCAATCTCAAATTCGTCGAATCTTAGATTGCTTGATCTCTCAATCAACAGTTTCACAGGTCCAATTCCTGAATCACTGGGTAACTTAAAATACCTTGAGCATCTAAACTTCGCGGGGAATAATTTCTTTAGTGATACAACATTCAGCTCCCTTACATCATTGACAAATTGTAGGAATCTAAGAGTACTCGAGTTTGGTGGTAATCAATTGAATAGTATTTTTCCTCCATCCGTAGGGAATTTCTCCAGCTCTTTGGAAATTTTTAAAGCACCAGCTTGTAATCTGAAGGGCGTCGTTCCAAAAGAAATTGGTAATCTTACTGGAGTGATACATATGAGTCTGCATTACAATGAGTTGGCTGGACTTATTCCAAATAGTATTGAAGGAATGTTGAACCTTCAAGAATTTTACCTACAAAGCAACAAGATAGAAGGAACCATACCAGAAGCTATCTGCAATTTGAAGAATCTAGGTGCATTATACTTGTCGGGAAATCAATTTTCAGGTTCCGTGCCACCATGCTTAGGAAATGTTTCCAGTCTGAGGTATCTTAATCTAGATTACAACATGTTGAATTCAAGATTACCTGCAACTTGGGGAGCCTTCAAAATCTCATAGAATTCAATGTTTCATCCAATTTATTAAGTGGGGAAATACCCCTTGAGATTGGAAATTTAAAGGCTGCAACACTCATTGATCTGTCAAAAAATAATTTTTCTGGTAAGATTCCTAGCACTCTAGGGGGTCTAGATAAATTGATTAATGTTTCTCTGGCACATAATAGACTAGATGGGCCTATTCCAGATTCATTTGGCAAACTGTTGGCATTGGAATTCTTGGATTTGTGCTATAACAATCTTAGTGGTGAAATTCCAAAGTCGTTAGAAGCTCTCGTGTATCTCAAATACATGAACTTCTCATTCAATAAACTTGGTGGAGAGATTCCCACCGGTGGTCCGTTTGCAAATGCCACAGGTCAATCGTTCTTATCCAATGATGCACTCTGTGGTGATTCTAAGTTTAATGTATCACCATGTGTCATCCCATCTCCCAAGAGGAAAAAGACAATCTTGATTTTGTGCATTATTTTGGGAGTAGGTCTGCTATTTCTTGTATTATCCTTTGCATACATATTTGTAAGATTTCGAAAGAAAAAGAAGAATAATAATACAGGTCAAGCAGATGTGTCTCTAGCAAAAGGGCATGAAAGAATTTCCTATTATGAACTTGAACGGGCAACAGAAGGATTCAACAAAAGCAACTTGCTTGGTAATGGGAGTTTCAGCATGGTCTACAAAGGGATACTTAAGGATGGTACCCTTTTCGCAGCAAAGGTATTCAATGTGCATCTGGAGGGTGCATTCAAAAGCTTTGACACGGAATGTGAGATACTTCGTAACCTTCGCCACAGAAATCTGACCAAAGTCATAACGAGCTGCTCCAACCTTGACTTCAAGGCCCTGGTGTTGGAATACATGCCCAATGGGACACTTGATAAATGGTTATACTCTCACAACTTGTTCTTGAACTTATTGCAGAGATTAGATATAATGATAGATGTTGCATCTGCAATGGACTATCTCCACAATGGCTATTCAACGTCTGTGGTGCATTGTGACTTGAAGCCAAGCAATGTCTTACTAGATCAAGAAATGGTTGGTCATGTCAGTGATTTTGGCATTGCAAAATTGTTAGGTGCAGGGGAGGCTTTCGTTCAAACAAGGACAATTGCAACAATTGGATATATTGCTCCAGGTATATTACAACTTTTTATACTCTCAGTTTTGGCATATTGCATTTTAACTAGGAAGACTTTCTGATCATTTCTTTCATGATGATTATAGAGTATGGACAAGATGGAATAGTATCCACGAGCTGCGATGTTTTCAGTTTTGGTATCTTGATGATGGAGACATTTACAAGAAAGAGACCAAGTGATGATATATTTACTGGAGACTTGAGCATACAACGTTGGGTTAGTGATTCCTTCCAAAGTGGAATTCATAAGGTGGTGGATTCTAATTTGATACAGCCAGACGATGAAAAAACCGATTCAAAGATGCAGTGTTTGTTATCTATCATGGAATTAGCTTTGAGCTGCACATTAGTGACACCTGATGCAAGAATTAGCATGAACCATGCTCTTTTAACACTTAAAAAGATTAGGCTCCAATTTTTCGGTAGTCGCTACTAGGTGGAATATAATTAAACCATCCATCATCTCTTGTATGTTGTTTGATTACCTATGTTGGTTGTGTTAATTAAGGTTTCTGCTTTGCAGAAGACACAAGTTCATTGAATCAAGAACTGTTTCAAGCAACTCATGTTTGTGATTCATGATGGATTTGATATAAGTTGTTCTGTGACAGCGCGTTTGAGCTTGTAATTTTCGAAACAAATTCTCCATGTCTTCAAAATTAATGATATGAAAAATCATTGAGCTAATGGAAAGAAGAGCAACATCAAATTTGAAATAAAGTCACTATACTTGGAAAGACTTCATCTTGAGATTGCTTATGAAGAAATTCACTTGTGATTCGATTATTGTATTATTCGGTTAATATTAATGTTTTTTTGTTTTTCGAGTTTTATGTAATATTTTCTTATTATTCGTTATGTTCTTTTCGAGTTTTTGTAAGTCGAGGATTTTTCGAAAATAACATCTCTACCTTCATGTAGCAGGTATATCTATTTCTCCCGGACTCTATCTATGAGATTTCACTAAGATGTTATTGTATACTGTGCAAAATCAAATTAATCGGACACAAACACCAAATATCGAGTAATTATTACTCTTTTTGTTCTCATTTATGTGATGTTATTTGACCTGATAAAGAATTTGAAAAAATAAAAGAAAAGACTTATAATTTATATGTCTACAACAAGTTATAGAGAAACTTATATAGATATTCTATATTAAGAAAATATTTATCATCTATAGCAATAATAATTTTTTTCGCGGAACACTTATAATACATATTACAGAAAAACTATTTATAAAATATATATATAATACAATTTTTATTGATGGTAATACATTTATCACATACTCTGATACACATTGTGTCAATTTCTTATCGAACAAGCATAATATATTTTTAAACACTTACAATACATTTATATTGCATGTATAATTCACTTTTAATACAAGTGCAGATTTATCATAATATTGTTATAAATGGTAAGAAATAAAAATAATCGCAAAAATCAGTAATTATTTACTAAAAGTTACTAGTCCAAGTAAATTATTCTTATAGATATTTATGTGAATATACACCATCGACTTCAAGTCATAGATGTGTCCACATGACCCGTGACGGAGCCACTCTCTAGCTAGGGGGTTCATCCGAACCTCCTTTGGTAGAAAATTATATCATTTATGCATAGTTAAATTAAAATTATTTTTTATCTATATATAGTAGATATTGAACCCCCTTCAACTAGTTCGTATCTTTTCAAAGTTTTGAACCCCCTTAATTAAAATTCTGAGTTTGTCACTGCACATGACATGTTTATGACAACATTAAAGTTATTTTCATACATTTAACGTACCTTAAAGATTAAAAAAAAATCCAATATGTTTTCCTTTCTTAAATTTCGTTTCAAGTTATAAATGAAACAAACAAATTGAAACGAACGAAACACGCAACGGAGACAGAATGGGACAAGTTTTAATGAAATCCAACCATTTTTCACAGTACATAATTTTGAGGCAGTTCACACAACCACTCAATTGTTTCCCTTGAAAGAGACCTCTCAACAACTTCTTTCATGAGTAGATAAGGCTCATCAGATATTTTTAATTTTACCATAAATTTATGTGTAAAAATTTATGAACTCGTAAAATTTAAATTTTAAATTACCGTTTGAGTAAGAAATAGTAAATATATAGGGGAGTATCCACCACTGTATATACCAACCAAATTCATCTGAACCTAATATTTTTCACGCGAAAAATAAATTGTGACCAACTCCTAATGGACAATTACCATTTGAATAGAACAAAATAATCTTTTCAAGTCTCATGTGTATTATTTTCAGATCGATTATGTGTAGAAATAAAAATCTCTTATAAAAACGACAACAACAAAACCAAATACTTTTCGACATTTGCATTAAAAAAAGGAAAAATTACACTGAGAGACACTAAACTTAAAAAATTACAAAAAAAATAATCTTCGTTGTATAGACATATATAGTCGGTATATATTTGTGTATCATAATGTATATTTTGTGTATAGCCCATGTATAAGTAATATACATTGTATAGAAGTGTATACTTTCTATAACTTTTGACAAACAACAAAACATGAACTACTTTTTTTGTAAGCATTTATACTTTTATATATATATATATATATATATATGTAATTTCCCCTTAAAAAAATGAAGATCTACGAAACCGACCTACCTATCTACCACTAACTTCCAAACATGACCAAAATATCTTTCAAGGATAAAATATCTATCCCCAAAGATATTTATTTACTTTTCAACATTTGTAGCATTAACACCAAAACAAATAATATTACAACTTTTTTTTTTCAAGTTTTTTTTGAAGAAAATGGAAGTGAATGGAAATGTTAGACCAAATAGAAGTGATGTTCATGTATCAAAAGAGGAAGAAACAAAGATAGAAGAGACAACAAGAGAGTATTTTGATGGAATTGCACCAAAAAGACACACTAAACCTCAACGTAGTGATTATTCTTCTACTTATGTTGATCACATCAATCCATATCCTTCTTCTCATGACACAATTCCCGAAAATCTCAAATTCCAACGTCTCGAAAATGATCCTCATCAGGTCTACCTCCTTCTTTCTGTTTTTTTATGTTAGTGGTAGAGGTGGATTCTGTTACTTTTATTGTATTTATATATTATTATTTGTTTTATTTCTACTTTACTCGAGTTTTTTTTCATATCTAGTATCTTCTGCTTTTAGACCTGATATTTTTTAGACGAGAGTCTATTGGAAACAACATCTCTATCTCTATGTTGTTGTTGTTGTTCTTGTGTAGAGGCGGATTCATTTGCTTTCTACTTTAATCGGGTTTTATTTTTTCATATCTAGTATCTTTTGCTTTTAGGACTGATATTTTTGAAACGAGAGTCTCTCGGAAACAGCCTCTCTATTTCTATGTTGTTGTTGTGTAAAGGCGGATTCAGAACTTGAAACTTCTGGATTAAGAACAGCGACTGATCCAGGATTTGAACTTTATGTGTTTAAAAGATTGTTAGTGTTGAATCTTTAAAGTTGTGGTTTCATAGCTAATATTTATTTCCAAATTTTATGGATTTTAGCGCATAAATTTATACTCTGCATTGAAAGTACTTGTTTGGTTCTGAAGGTTATGGTTTTGGAAAGTTATTTATTTTGATTTATTAGATTCTGAGTAGATTGTTGGATTCATTTTTATAAGGTTTGAGCCCAAGATAATGAATTATGTCGAACTTGTAACTACTACATTAGTTCCCCGCCCCCACCTATTGGCGATTTTGTCTGTCAATAGAGAAAATGTCAACGTAGCTAGGGGCGATATGAACAATGATGATTCTTATAGTTGATCTTAACTTACTTAGGATTGAGACGTGGTAATAGTTGTTGTAGTCAATGAAGAGTAGGAAAAGTCTTGATCCATCCAAATCGCGCCCTTTCTGATTCATAGAAGAGTAGGTCTGCGTACATTTTACCCTCCTCAGACCCCACTTGTGGGATTTCACTGGGTATGTTGTTGTTGTAGAAGAGTACCTATTCACTATGTAAAAATTTCGGGAGAAACTGTTGTATCGTATTACCATCAATTCGGATATTGTAACCTCTTGACTACTGAACGGACATGGAAGGAGACTCGCAAAATTTAGATTCACAGGTGTTTGTTTTTTGGTTTTGCAGAAACTGGTTTACAATGGGAGCAGCCAAGTGACAGAGGAATTTGTTGAAACAGAATATTACAAAGATCTTAATTGCATTGACAAGCAGCACCACACAGTTACTACTCTCACTCTTTAACACTTCTATCACCAAAACATTTCCAGTTACAGTCGAACCTATCTATAACAGCATCGTTTGTCTGATTTAACGAATGTTGTTATAGAGAACAAATAAGAGTTAATGGTCAAAAACAAATCTAAACTATCACTTTTTTCGTGAATTTCATACCTCAACTATCACTTATTCTCTTTACCTATCTAAACTATCGCTTCCTTATCAATGCTGAGTTGGCCAAATATTTGTTCTCAATCAACAAGTGTGTGTGTAGGCCAACTCAAGGTCGAGATGTGTTTCAATACAAAGTGAGTGATAGTTGTGGTATGGAACTCGTGAAAAGGTGATAGATTAGGTAAGTAAACAGAACAATAGATAATTGAGATATGAAACTCGCGAAAAAAATAATGGTTTAGGTATGCTTTTTACCATTCAATCCAACATATAACATAATAATAATCTAATGTGAAAATTGGTTCCAGAGAAAACTTGACTATTACATATCAAGAGAATGGATGTTATAGAGAGGTTTGGCTGTATTTTGTTAGTCTAAGTTGCTCGGATCCTTCAAAAATGCCGACATACAAATGTAGAAAATAATGCAATTTTGGAGGATCTGACATGCTCAACGCGATATTTTTAGCAGATCCAAGAGCAATGTAGCTTTTGGTTAACAACTTTTTATGTTTTTGTAAAACAAATGCAGACAGGAACAGGATTTATCAAAGTGGAAGATGCAAATGGTAACACTTTCAATATAGGAGCTGATTCTGCTACTGATTCATCTCATATTTACAAGGGAAATCCTGCTACTAATGACTGGATTCCATCTCCTGTTGATGAGGTATGACCAAAATGAAACTTTTTGTAAGTTGAATATGTGAGGATAACTTGCTGAGAGACGCGTGAGAGATGAAAAAGTCTTAAAAATGATCTCACATGGCAGAAATCAGAATAAGTTTATGGTGAACACCTGACTGTTGAAGCATGAAACTCGCAAGATGATGATAGTGTTGGGGGAGGGGGTTGGAGGTTAATATATTCACTTTGAATTAATTTCCACATATACTGCCAATCTGAATTCTTTAGAGGAACTTTTAGACCGTGATATTCACATAGCATGTCATATGAAACTCGCGAAATGATGATAGTTTAGGTTTGATACACGATTGAATGATAGGATAATATGTTTTTTTTTTACTCATTGGATATTGACATTCTCAAATTTTACATCTAATTGGCATTCTTTTTTGGTGGATCAGGTTAATTTTATGTCAGAGAAACCAAACAGAAGTGATAACTCAAATTGAGTTTTGATAAAGGCAGCATCTGGATATTGCAAATCCCTACTTATTCTTTTAGACGAGAGTTTTTCGAAAACAGTCTCTCTATCTCTATGAGATAGTGGTAAGGTCTGCATATGTTTTACCCTCCTCAGACCCCACTTGTGGAATTCTACTGGGTATGTTGTTTGTTTGAAGCTTGGCTTCAATGTGTGTCTCTTGTGTTTGGTTGTATTTGAATAAAAATGTTACATAAATTATTTCAGACACTTCTCCAAATCCCTACTCCTATTTCCCTTTTCTTGTCATTTTCAGCAAGGCATAATACATAAACATACCATTTAATTTGGCCTCAGCTAACATTTGTGCCCTCAAACTTTGGACGTGCACAAGTAGACACTTAAACTCGTATAAAATTTATAAGTAGACGCACATGTCCTATGTGGCATAATGCACGTAGAACGTGATCCAAGATCACAAATTGTCGTGTAGGATGTCACATAGGATGTGTGTCTTCTTGTTCATTTGTACAAGTTTAAGTGCATGTTTGTGCACACTCAAAGTTAGACGACATAAATGCCAAGTGAAACAATATTTGATCATAAACCTATGCCATTAACCAAAGTTCTCGAGTTCAAACTATTGTGAACAAAGAAGACCAGATCAACAGCTCATTTAGCATCAATCACACTCAAGAGCTAGTTAACTTTCATAGTGAATCATTCAACCATGAAACTGATAAAGTAGAACCCAAGTCTTGTATAACAATTTTAAGACAATTACATGGATGCAAAATTCAAAATCATACCTAAATTTTAAGTGAATGTCATACAGTGTATCTTCAAGTTCATGTATTTCTCCGAGCTAATCCGTAATTTAGTGTCGATTGGTAATTGTACATATGCATGACTTGAATTTCTGTACAAATTCGTCAGCGTAGGGATATCCTTGCTCAAAATCCACACCTAGGCGAACATATTTTAGTGTACAACAGGCATTCGTCAGTTCCTTTAGAATTGCAAATGAACTCGAGGCTTCCTGACCTAATCAAACTCCAGTGATATACAAGCTAGCTGCAAACACGATATCGCGCTTGATCACATTAGATGCAGTTTCCATTTTCTTGTACAGTGCAGAGTTGCCCATAATTGCTGCAGCATTTCTAAATTCACGACAAGTCTCATCTAATCTAACAATAGTCCTCACTATTACACCTTCAGGGACATCGGTGAGTTCACAAATCTCAGCAAATGGGGTGCCCTGCAAGAAGGAAGCAGAATTAGAGACACCCCTCACTGGAGAACAGAAGAATCAAACAAAAGGTAGGATATTATGATATATAAGTCATAACAACCACAAATGCAAATCCTTGATTTGAGAGAGAGAGAGAACCTTTGCCCATTCGTATACCACTTCAACCAAACCAAACTTAAGATTCTCTTGTGCATACTCCTTTGGATCAATTGGTAGCTTAAACTGAGCCTGAAGTTCCCCTAGCCTTATTGCAGTTTCGTTTAATCTGAAATGCCACAACAATGATATTGTCATTGAGAACAAAGAGACATAAAAACCTATAAGCCCAAAGAATAGGGTTTAAGTTCCAGCTCATGGTAACTAATGAGAAAATACCTACATAATACATCAGAATGACTTGAAACAAATAGAAAAGATTAGAATCAAGCTAATCAGAATGAAATCACCATAATCAACAAGTAGAGTTACACTAGTCAACTGAAGACAAGTAGACGACATTGACAAAGTGCAAGAAGCAAACATGACTACAGAAGTAAAAAAGAGCCAAGTGGACACACATCGTTTAAATAGTAATAGCCTTTGTAGGCACAAATCATGATAGAAATGTTCTGTGTGTGATCTGAAGCTGTGTAAAATTCTATCCTCTGTTTTCAGTAAATTTTTTACTGAGGGAAATTTGGATACTTTCCAGTCAAAAGACATTCCACAAGCAGTTGTGCATTACAGAGAAAGACCCAAAAGCAGCAACGAGGGTCTTAGACCACTACACGCTTGATTTGCAAATCTGACCAAATCCCATCTTCTTCAAAAATTCTTTGAATAAAGGAAAAGCAGTGCATACACTGACAATATAAGAGAATTGGCAGCTGGCCATCAAAGCCTTTACCCTCCTAAAAGTGATATTCACTACAACAAAGAAAAAACGGCTTGATAAGAAATGAGTCTTGGCCTGACTTAACTCCAAAAGTTCTCACGAGGTAAGAATTGTCCAAGACCATTTAAGGAGACAACCACCTTTTTTCACCACCAATGTGGAACACTTAACATTCCTCGCATGCTCAGGATCAGATATTTGGAGAGCGAGCAACAAACAATGGGGCCCATGCTGAGTAAACCAAGAACAGGAACAGGTCTGGCTTTACTATTGTGATGAGAAATGGGCCTTTGAGGTTTTCTCTAAATGTATAGACGATTTGGAAACGGCCAGCCGATAATTTAGATGAAATGAAGCTCCCTCACTAAACCCCAAAAGCTAGCTCATATAATGAGGATTTCTCAAACCATATAAGAAACAACAGCCCATTTCCATCATCGACGTGGGACACTCGACATTAATTTCTTACCACAACTCACTCTCCATCTCTACCTTTACAGCACCCGCTTTGTTATATCAAGAAAGAGGTGTCATAGCTCTTTGACCTGTGACCTTGTGATATGTGTCACTTCGGATGTGCAATTCTGTGAAATAGGTGACATATTTAACTTGATAATTGATATATTATATTCCAATTATAGAGATAAACCAAGTTAGTAACTAGTAAACTGCTTCGTACAACTTGCATATGCGATTCTGTGAAACATGAGTACTTATTTGACATAACGTGTTTTGTTTTCATAAAAAACAAAAATAATGTGTTTTGTTCCAATCCTAGAGATAAGAACCCAGTTAGTACCTTAAATTGTCCAACAAAGCAGTGAGAAAAGAAGGAAAAGTACACTTTGTCTGATTTCATATTCCCAATCATCTCATCAAATAGTTCTGATGAGTTCTCTATCATTAAAACTAATGTATAACAAGGATAAGTCCTACACTGTCTTTTAAGCTCACCCATTATAGAAATATTAAGAAAAATCATCATGTCTTATATGCAGGTTTGATCCCTCAATAATTTAGACACCGCACGCACAAATTGTTATCGAAACTCTTCATAAAAAAAATTATCCAAAAATATCAAACAACAATTCAATAGACATATGATAGATGAACAGGAAAAATGATCAACAGTTAGACATGAGCATATCAACAAAATATGTTTGAAAGAAAAATAACCTCTTTTTAGCCTGCGAAAGCTTTGGCGTGAGGTAAGATTCAGAAGTCTCCTTCTGCTGAAACACAAAGGAAGACATGATTGCCACTGCCTCTTCTGGTTCCAGGTCATCTAGTTGATTCTCAAATAAACATTCTGTGCATATCAACTCCTCTCCGGAATTCATTTCGCAAGCAACACGACCTTTGATTTGAACTACAAGGTCAGCATCTATACAGCCAATTTCTTTTAACACATCTATCTGCAAATAGTGTAAAAGGGGATGTTGATGATCCCTTCCTTTGCAAGAAATTTGGCACGAAAAAGGGAAACAAAATTATTATGATAATGTGGTTCCATACCCGACCCTGAAAATCTGGCATCTGCTGAAGTGCCTCATCTGACATTTCAAACTTCAAAGCATTCACTTCCTCTCGGTGCCGCTTTAATTCTCTGGCTAATTTCATGTGCTCATCCAATTTAATACAACCATGACACTTATTCTGTGCCATTTTCTGCAAGAGATGATTCCATTTATAGTATGCTTCCACAAGATTCACATCTTTCAACTTCAGATCTGGCATAGAATCTTCATTAGAGAATGAATTGTGAAGAATCTTACCACATATTCACTACAACAAAATCAAAACTTATAGAGACAATGCAAACACAGGACTGGTAAGTCAAAAGGTTCTTTCTACAGGATCACCCGAAAGCTTGGTAGCCGTGTTTTTCTTCAAGCATCCTTGATTGACTAAAGGCATGGTCAACAAAATTTATTTTAGGGCTGGAGACAAATCTTCAGATATCATAAAGAAAGTTGCCTCGTCAGAAACATGGTTTTGAATGGACAGAAACTAAGATAGCTTGCTTAGAAGGATGATAATCAGCTGCAAAATTGTATCATGGATCTGCTATTTATTGCATAAGGCTTCTGAGGTTATGGGAATTTAAGTCAGGGTGGAAGCTTAGGGATCATGAAGCAATTTATTTCCGTACTACGAAGGTCAATGCTTTCAGCAGATTTGTTTCCATCGCCGCAGTAAAGGGACTAAAAGGTTCCTTATTATTATTCCAGAATCAGCATTGAGTGCTGGTTGTGACGAGCCAGCAGATAAAATTGGAAATTTTATTCAGAGAAGAAACGACATTACAATAAGTCACTTCTCCCCAATAATTGAACTCTTCCTATGCTGAAGCTACTAACAAAAATAGATGGACAGTGAGATCAGGCACTCTCTCGGTGGATCCAGGTGAAGGGAACTCCATCAAAGCCAAGATTGGCGGATTCCAGGATAAAGAGATTATGAGCCAATGCTTGCTGGGCCATTTCGACAGCGAGGAGATCCCAAACCATAGAGTCATGCGCAGATGGGCTTACAGCAAATGCAGCAGCTACACAGGGATATTCGGAATATGTGACCATCATTTTCTCTTTAGGTTCCCGACTAGGAGCATGGTGGAACACACTCTAATAGGGGACTGGAGGTGGGAAAAGAAAGCACTGCACCTGTCATGGTGATCTCCAGCATATGTTGCATGCCGGAAAATTGCCAAAATGCCAGAACTTGAACTAGAATATTGGGCCTTCCTCTACAGCTTTGGACAAGGGAGATGATGAAAGAAATCAGGAAAAGATGCAGAGGGTGAATTGAAAACGAAGAAACCAAGCTCAAAAATCATCTCCAATGTGTTCATATGAGGGTCAAAGGAGACATGGAGCAAATACCTAGTCACATCAACATTGAATGGGAGGTTGTTTTCTATTCCATCCCGATCTGGAAAGAAATTCTGAAAGGAATCAGCCGTCGGCAACTTACAGACAGTCACAGGGGGATCAAAGGCTGGCATCGATATTAGCTTGTATCTAGGGCTAGACGATATGACAGATCCTATACTGGGTAGGGTCTTTTTAAATTTCAAACCAAGTGCACATGCCTCAACACATGGGAAGGAATTGATGGAGAATCTGGAAGACGCTATTTTATGAAGTGGGCTGACCAAGTTTTACAAGCCAAAATCGACATAATTAATAGAAATTGATCCTGGCTCTTTTCAAAACTTGGAGATGGCCATCCATCTTTTAAGACCTTCATTGTAGAAACTAAGCCTTCTCTACGGGCCTCACTCCAGCCAAGAATTGATGTTGTAGACCATACAGAGGCACAACTCAGTCGCAATGTATGAAGAAGGGATAATTTATTCACTACTGGAGAATATTATTTATGCAGTATAAACTATTAATAAGGATGGGGAGACAAGAATCAGGGGGAATTCATTAAAATTGGGTGATCAATGAAGCTAAAAATAATCTTTGGAATGTGTGATGACTGAACAGTAAGGAAAAGAGGAATGTAGTGAAAATGTTATCATCAAAATGGAAGCTAACAGTAATGGTGTTACAAGAAACAAAGTTGGAAGAAAAAGACAGTACCTTTTTCAGGTAACTTAGGAGCAACAGTTGGATGGATTTGTGTATGAATGGAGGCTAGTGGAACTACAGAGGGAAATGTGATTATGCAGGATAAAAGATCCTACAAAGGGGACCTTGTCCAAACAGGAAGCTATTGCTTTACAAGTCAGATGACAGATTTGAACAACCCCTTTACTTGGTTCATCAGTGGAGTCTATGGCCTTCATGGCAACTAAAAGAAGGGCTATTTGGTGGAATTGGCAGCTATCAGAGGATTATGTGAAGGCCCATGGGCTGTGTGAGGTGATTTCCACGCCACTAGCTTCAATGATACTCCTCTCACCAGAGAAATAAAAAAGTTTCTGACATTATGCGGGAGCTTGCTTGAGCTGGTGATCCACCTTTATTGGTAGATCCTACACCTGGAACAGAATGAACAATCTTGGAGAAGCTTCCAGGATTGATAGAATCTTAGGGCCTGTTTGGCCATGTGATGAAAGATATGATATGAAGTTAAGTTTTGTTTTGTTTAGACATGCAATTTGGATTTGTAAGTTGTAGTTCTTGCTCATAAACATAAAATCATAACAAAAGTATAGTACACTATCGAAAAGCTATTCTAAAAAATCCAACATTTACTGATCGAAATTTAGTTCAATAAAAAAGTAAAATTGAATATGAGTCGCAGTGCACTACTCTTTAAATTTGGTGGGTAATAATAAAGTGAGTGTCGGTTTGGAGTATTAACAAAATTTGTTGGTGAGAGTAATGGTTATATACGATATAAATGGTTTAAAGGTGTTAGTAAGAGTAATAATATCAACTACAAATTTTGTTTAAATGTGCTTTTTTTTACAAAATACAACTTCTGGATCAATTTTTGCAATTGAAAAAAGTGAAATCATGATATGAAATTCCCAAATCAAGTTTTACAATAATTTGAGATTTCATCTCTGATTTGAAATGATGAGATGAAATTGCATGTCCAAACATTGATTTCATCTTATGATTTCAAATAATGAGATGAAATTGCATGTCCAAACGCCTACTTATTCTCACCAAAGTGGGTTGAGAAGTTCAGACATCTCAGGAAATCTTTGTCGCCAAGAGTGGCTTCTGATCACTCTCCTATACTATTAAAATGTGGTGATTGGGGAGCTAATAAATCCTATTTCAAGTTTGAAGTTATTGGCTGCATTATTTCTATCAAATGACCCGGCTCCCCGGGCTTTTCCATCGTTCAGGCTTCCTTTACTCCCTATGCTCCCCAGTGCATACCTACCACCCTTCATGCCTAAAGCATTTTCACTAGACGGACTTTGCCAATAGTGTCATCCTCCCCGCTGGTTGTATGGGTGGGTTGTCGTTCGTTGTTGCTGCGAAACCCCTTTTTACAGCGGCTCTGTGCTTGCCGGTCTTTTGTTCTTCCGGCCAAGACCAATTCCGCCTAAGGTCATGATGATGCCACGAAAAAGAATTTTTTAGAGGAAGATAAGGAAAATGTGGATTTCCCAATTGATTAACCTCCGAAGCGGATGCTTGAGATTAAAACTGCTACAGCAACCTTGACCTAGTCCAATGGAAAAGGGAAAGCTGCAAGAAAAGAGTTTCAATCCACATAATATGATACATGTCAACCACCAACAAGGAGTTCCATTGCTTATGTAGTTTGGTTAGCAGGCCACCTTCCTACATCTGTGGGCCGGGAGAGATTATGGCAGATCATGTTCAGCAAGAAATGACCCAAAATTGGATCTTGGTCTATTAAGATTGTTCTTTTTAATCATAACCAAAGATGTTTTCTTATCTCTTGTTTCTTTTCTGAAAAAAAAAAAAGCAAACAGATTGAACTCATATGCAAGATTCAAAGACAGAATTAAGGTGTGGCGGGGATTCTTTCAGCCATTGGTAACCCTGGTTTTGTTTTAGCCTCAAAATTGAAGCTGCTGAAGAGGAAACTAAGGGAATGGAACACATCAAATTATGGAGACTGGAAGCAACATCTCTTTCAGCATTTCCAGACGAAGGACCTAGGCAGATTGAAGTATTTCCTGGATTGAGGTTGCGCAGTCCAAATCAGGAATTGTCATCTCACAACATAAGTATGCCCTAGACATTCTTGACGAGTCAAGTATGACAGACTACAGACCAATTGACATTCCTATGGACCCTAATATTAAACTTCTATCATGACAGGGGAAACCACTTAAGCGTCATTTGGTTGCCCGCTAGAGTTATGCAGATAATGGTAATGTAATGCAAGGATTAGTTATTCATGTATTATTTATTCCATCCTTTATTCATCATAAAATAATCATAAATTGACTCATAACTTATACATGCTTTATTTATGTAGGACTGTAAAATGATAACCAAAGCTCCAAAGTCCAAACATGATATCAGTTATAGTAGCTTAAACACATGAATAACTCCCTAACCAACAACCAAACGACCCCTTAGTGATCCTAAAGGTATAGGTGACTGGTTGGTAAGTTGAACTATCTCACAGTAACTCGACCTGTTGCCTTTCCTGTGAGTGTGGCAAGTTGGTTTATGGACACTCCACGTGATGGTCGATGCAATGTGATTGTTTTATACATAAAATCAGCCCCGAGCAAAAGATTTCTTTTTGAGGATCGAGGTCATGAGCAAATTGTTGGATACGCTAATGCTGATTGGACAGGAACACCTTATGATATGCCGTTTACGTCCAGATGTTGCCCTCTGGTAGGAGGTTATTTGGTGCATTGAAAAAGAAAGAAACACAAAGTGGTTGCTCGACCTAGTGCACAAGTTAAATGTCGAGCAATGATTGTGGCAACTAGAGAACTAATTTGGATTAAACAGTTGCTCATAAAATTGAAGTTCAGAGAAATCAACGTATGGAACTTGTGTGCGATAATCAAGCTACTCTTCATATTATATCAAATCAAGTATTTCATGAGTACTATACATTTTTTTATCAAGTGAGAGAATCAAACATATAATATCAATTGTCACTTCGTCAGATAAAATAATCTCTCAAGAGACATTGTTACAAAACTTGTTCAGTTGAAATAATTAGTTTGCAGATTTTTATTTTTATTTTTGAGAAAGGTAATGTTGTATTCCTCAGCATTAAGGATATGCCGGAGACCTCCAAAAAATGATTGCAACAAGAGAAAACCAAAACAACAACAAAAAAGCTAATAGATTACATAGAGCCTATAAAATCTAAAATGTGTGCAGCTTCTTCTATCCCTTCTTCTTTACACCAAAAATAAAAAGTAGTCAAGCAGTTCCATTTGACTTTCTCAAT
>JBCEWC010009336.1:0-18868 GCA_038996855.1 Solanum aculeatissimum
ATATAAAAACAATGATTAATCAAGGTTATGAATATTATTATAAATATTATTAAAAAATATGTTAATATACATAAATGCAAAAATGGTGTATAAAAGAGAGTTCAAGGAGGACATTTTTGTTATTTTCCCTACTTTATCCCAGGATAAGTTATCATAGAATTATTATTCCACCTCCTGGAGGGGATAACTTATCCAACTCTGTGCAACCAAACAAGGAATTAATGACCACTAAAAAATTATCTTGGGATTAACATCCCTTATCCATTTCACCAAACGACCCATTACATTATTTGAAAAGTTACTCATCTATCTCTATTTTTGCGGCATTAATTTGAGAATCAATCAAACTTTTTATATGTGTTTTAAATATTTTAAGTTGTTAATTATTGTGATATATAATATTTTTTATATAATTAAAAAAAATAATAAAAAAATTATTTAAAAATAACGTAAAGAGTAATATAATGCCCTTGAATTTTGCTTCTAATTGCAATAATAATAAGATAAAGCGTATAATCACAAGACTTTTTAATAACCTGGGCCCATAAGTTTCTTTATTATGCTAATATCTTTACAAATAAAAACAAAAAACAAAAAATGAAAGCTACAAAAAATTGAATTCATGACCTCCTATTCATAAGTCTTTGTTTAAACTACAAAGCTAGAAGCATTATTATGCACAAACTATCCAAACATGAGACGATGAAATAGACAGCTCATTATCGTTTCTTATATAAGAGAAAAAAATATTATTTTAAATTAACGTATTAAATTTTGCTTCTAATTGAAATAATAATAAGATAAAACATATAATCATAAGACTTTTTAATAACCTAGGCCTATGACTTTCTTAATTATTCTGCTAAATACCTTTAAAAATATTAAAAGAAGACAAAAAGTGAAAATTACAAGAATTTGAATTCATGACCTATTATATTTAAGTATAAACTACAAAGCTAAAAACAGTTGATGCATGCACATATTATCCAACTAAGGACGATGTAAGAAAAAATAACACATTATTTAAAAATGACAAAAAAAGTAATTAATATAATGCCATTTAACTTTGTTTCTAATTGAAATAATAGTAAGATAAAATATATAACCATAAGACTCTTTAATAATCAGGACCCATAAATTTCTTAATTATAATGTCAATACTTTTAAAAATTAAAATTAAAAAAAAAATAAAACGTGAAATATATGAATCTTTGTTTAAACTACAAAGCTAAAAATAACTAATGCAATATTATACACAAATGATAAAAATAAAGACAATGAAATAGATAACTCATTGCCATTTCATTTACGAGAAGTAATTATTAAACACTTAGTAGCAGACATTACACGAAACATGTTGGATTAATATTAAGAATGCTACTTTATTATTGTGATTAAAAATTGGGTTTTAATTTGTATATCCACAAATATATCCTTTCGTTTTAATATATTTATCTGTTTTTTTTACGTAAAAATAATTTACGTTAAAAATATATAAAATGTATTAATATTTAAATTTTAAATAAATCTAATTTCAAATCATATCCGAACAGTGCCTTAATAAGGAGATAAGTAAAGTTGACTTGAGGAGTATTATGTAAATGAAAGAAAAGTTCTTAAAACTCCATTATTCTTAAAATGTCAGGTCCATTTTTGTACAATATAAATTTATGAGTCAAGATTTATATTTTTAAAAAAGAATTATTGAAATTTGAAATTGTACTTTCCGAAAAATACAAAATATTTGTATTCAATCATTTATATATCATAATAATCATATCAATGAGCTTTTATTTTTAATCGTTTCTAGCTGTTATCAGAATTACGACAATTTATTCACCCATTGTTAATATTGAATAGCAATTGTTTGTTATAATTTCTATATATGGTCAATGTTAGTTCTATGCAAAAATAGTAACAAACCTTTGTCACATAATTAGCCTTTTGTCTTTTTTATTTCCCTTTAATTTAATAGTTGGTACATGCTATAATAATATTTAGTAGCAATTGTTTGTTACAATTTCTATGGTTAGTATTATTCTATGCAAAAATAGTAATATACTTTTGCCTTATAATTAGCCTTTAAACCTCTTTATTTACCAATCTAATAGTTGGAGCTTACCATCAATATATATTCAAGTTTTTTTCCTTTTAAGAATCATGAAAAGAAATTCAAAAAAAATATATTCAATTCCTCCCATATTATATTATACTGAGTTATCTATAAAAATAAGTTTTTGTTACTTTAAGAATAATGTCTTTGACACACCTTAAACTTTCAAGAATTCTATATAGTACGCACTCGTGATCAAACATTTACGGTAAGATTTTCAATAATTATATGACCAAATGTCTATTATTAAGCAAGTGATATGACTTGTCAATATTTAAATAGGACCCTATTCGTACAAACTGTTGCAATTAATGTACAACTATTTAAATTAAGAACCTAAATAAAGGTTATTTCTTTGTTTCTTAATATTGGGGTGACTTCTTGTTAGTACTAATAATAACTATCATTATAGTTATTCTTAGCTTCTGGCTTAGGATAAGAATAAATAAAGCAATAAATTAAGATAGCAATAGTGAAATCTTTTTTTTTTTTAACGTTTCTCAAGTAATTAGCTCTATTCTCTAACTTAGAACTAAAGGGGTGTTTGGATTTACTTTTAAGTTAAAAAGTCAAAACCCTAAGTTGAGGATTCCTTACTTTTGACTTTTGACATTTTTTGGTACTTTTTCAACTTTAAAAAAGTAAGTTTTTTGTATTACTCAAATACTTCCAAAACTTAAAAAGTGCTTAAAGACTAAAAATCAAAAGAATAAGTCAATCCAAACACCTACTAATTATCTTATCACAAGTGAAATGTGAACCATAAGATAATTTGAATCAATGAGCTTTATTCCCTCAAATATTATCACTAGGAAAATGCTTTTGGTACACTATACCCAAACCAAAGCACATGAAAAAAGATATTATCATCAAAGATGTAGTGCGGTGGATAGACTGCTCATCCCTTAATCATTAGTTTCGAGTTCGAGTATTGAGTATAAATTTTTTTTTTTGATAAAAAATACTTTCTCCTAATAAATTTTACTCAATACAAATTCAAATTAATCAAACTTTAATATGATCACCAAACAATCAAAAGAAAACCTCAAATATATTACTAGGATACTCAAAGAGAATCTTGTTAAACAAACAAAACAAATATATGTCATAAGGGAACATGATATTACCAAATGTTAACACGTTGTGTACCTTTTTGAATGAAAATTACAGTAAATCTAACTGTCTTAACGTGTTTTAACACTTTACACCAAGATTTAGAAAGTAAAATTTGTTTAATGGTAGTTTTAATATTATCAAGGAATAATCCACATTTTCCAATGAGCCATCACCACGTGGCACGTGCACCTTTCTAAGTCTTCTGTTTGACTCTGAAAAGAACAAAGTTCCTTAGTTCGCCTCCGCGGCAAACTCTTTTACTTCGCCGGTAAATCAAGAATCCACCATTTTTTTCCGGTCAACTATCATTTTCATTTTCAGCTTTAAAAAAGTTTCCTGGATAGCATTCCCTTTCTTGACAGCTGCATGGTCTCACGTTTTAAAGGTTTGTAATTACTACTTTGGTCCCTCCCAATTTATGTAACATAAATTGATTTGACATGACAGACAACGAAATTTAAGAAACATCGAACTGAAGTCATAAATTTTATGTGGCTATAAGATATTTTGAAGTTAAATTATTTTTAAATAAAGAAATATGTTTTTTTACTCGCATAACCCCCAAGTAACCAGTAACCACCCACCCTAAAATAGATCATCCACCATAAGAGATTTGTTCACTCCTATAACAACTTAAATTTGAGTGGAGTAGGGGTGGAGGGACCCCAGTGAGGCAGTGCCCTTTATGGCCTTTAAACATATCTATTGGTCAAGTTGTAAAGTGTCTGCTGAAGTTGAAGTGGGAAACAAGGAGAAGACCAAGAATATAGAGAAGTCCACCATAACAGGACAGAAGAAAATTCTAAAAGCAATTAAGTTTTAGTTCAACATTATTGAATGCACAAAGGGATGTTCAATATTATTTGTGAGGTCAATATGATAATATTTTTTTTTAATCAAAAATGCCAGCTGGGATTTGCTCAATATGGAATATGTTCTTTAAACTTTTGTTTTAGTAATAAAGATTGAAACTTTCTTATATCCCAATATTTCCATGTGTGATTAATATAAGAAGTGTACAAGTTGGTGTATAGAAGAAGAAATACCAAATTATTGGTCAATAAGTTGGAAAACATACACATATTATCAAGTCTGCTAATACTGCTACAGTATCTCCAATTTTGGAAGTAAGGCGATGCCTTGCGTTATAAATACTCATATCTGTCTCTTTATTTTAACTCAAGAAATTAAGAAAAAATTGTATTGCCTTTGAAATTTTATTGCTCAATGGGGATCTTTCCACCATGTTCTACAGAGATGCTGGAGAAATTGCTTCAAGTGGTTTGTGGTAGGAACCATGACACTACAGATGAGAACAACTGCAATAATATTCCTATCAATGGCAAGAAGGTTAGAGGGACAGTTGTATTGATGAAGAAAAATGTCATGGACTTGACGGATGTTGGTGCTTCTATCCTCGATCGATTTCATGAAGTCTTTGGCAAAGGTGTCTCTCTGCAGCTCATCAGTGCAGACCATGCAGAACTTGGTATCTCCTTTTCCTTTTGAATATGTCAAAATTATCTTTTACGTATAGTAGACGTTGAATAATATTGGTGCCACCACTGAATTTCAATATCCCTTTGATGAAACCAAGTAACAGAAGATAAAGAGTGTTTGGATTCTCCAAATTCTTTAAATAGCAAGAATATTGATGATTCAGGTTAAGTTGATCTTAGTCCAATTCTCTTAGTGTGTCTGACCTGATTTTCCTCCCTGTTTTGTGGCTGTTGAATTGTGTAAGTACCTCTTTTAAAACTTAAACTACTAGAGAGGGGTACACTTTTATTTATTTAAGCCTAGAACATGCCCTCACATATGCGAGTCTTTTTCTTAGATCAAGTACGTGAAAATGTTTTGATTTTTTTTTGGATAATCATGAGACGTGGAAAAGGATCTCTTGACAGCACTAATGTCTGGTGTGAACATCTCATGTAAAAGCTTCAATATTAAGAAGGATGCTAAAGGGAAAAAAGAATAAATTAAAGTTTGTATATTTAATGCAGACAACTTTAAGCATACTTCTATGTTTAACTGTTGTAGGAAATGGATGTAAAGGGAAGTTGGGAAAACCAGCATTCCTGGAAAAATGGATTTCCACATGGACTTCAATATCAGCAGGAGATGCCACATTTAATGTGACATTTGACTGGGATGAGTCCATGGGAGTTCCTGGAGCTTTCATTATCAAGAACTATCACCACAGCCAGCTTTACCTCAGGACAGTCATTTTAGAAGATGTTCCTGGACATGGTCAACTTCATTTTGTGTGCAATTCATGGGTGTATCCAGCACACCGCTACAAATACAACCGTGTGTTTTTTGCAAACAAGGTATCGATCTCTAGCATTAAACTAGAAATACTAGTGGTGAGTTAAATAAAGAAAAGTAATCTAGTGTGCAGTTGAAAAATCAGAAGCAGCATTGAGGTTCAGGCCTCACAGTTGGACTTATGTTTGTTAGCAACAACCAGACATACCGATGAAACTTCGTGAAATTTACATGTATAATTTTTTGGGGCATTCTTTTCAGGTCCTCTTTTAGAGCCTAAAAGGTTAATCCTTTGTTCTAAATAGACAGAAGTTAAGAAAATTCTTTAACTAACTATATAATGATAGTGAATATCCATTTCTATGCTTTGATAGGATAGCTAACCTTGGAGTTTTTCTTGAAATGATTATCAAACAGTTGTATACAGTTGATAAGTTCCAATATATGCTGAAATTGAAATTTTCTGGTTTTCCAGACATACCTGCCAAGCGACACACCAGAGCCCCTCCGACCATACAGGGAACAGGAGCTTCTTAGTCTTCGTGGATGCGGTTCAGGCATGCTCAAGGAATGGGACAGAGTGTATGATTATGCATTCTACAATGATCTTGGATTTCCAGATAAAGGGCCAGAATATGTTCGGCCTGTGCTTGGTGGCTCGAAGGAATACCCATATCCTCGTAGAGGCAGGACAAGCCGTCGAGCAACTAAAACAGGTTAGATCACATATAAAATTGAAGTCATCATATTAGAAAGTTATGACATATGGTTTGCATTGCTGTACAAAAACTTTATTAGAATAAAATGAATTAAAGACCAATGAGGTAGTATGGGTAATAAGCAACTGTTATTCCTGTTGGCTTTGCAGATCCTAAGTCAGAGAGCCGTTTGCCACCTTTAGGTTTGGACATTTATGTTCCACGAGATGAGCGATTCACTCATGTGAAGCTTTCAGATTTCCTTGCATATGCTGTTAAATCTGTGGGTCAGGTCCTCGTTCCTGAGATTGTTGCTTTATTTGACAAAACCATCAACGAGTTTGATAGCTTTGAAGACATACTTAAGCTCTATGAAGGTGGGATTAAGCTGCCTGACCATCATTTAAACAAACTCAGGCAATGCATCCCATGGGAGATGCTCAAAGAACTAGTCCGCTCTGATGGTGAACCATTTCTCAAATTTCCAATGCCTGATGTAATCAAAGGTACCAAAAGGGCTCTCAAGCTTACTCTTCCAACTATTTAGATAATAGATACTTCCTGTCCCTGAGGTGTTAAATCTTGCATCATACATTGATAACTAATTATGAACATCTTTCTTAAATTACTGCAGTTGATAGGTCTGCCTGGAGGACAGATGAAGAGTTTGCACGGGAGATGCTAGCTGGAGTCAACCCTGTTATCATTCGACGTCTTCAGGTATCAAACAAGATTCACTGTACTAGTAGGTTTAATGATTTTTGTTCTCATGCATGTTTCTAACCCAATGCTTATCAGGAGTTTCCCCCGGCTAGCAAGTTAGATCCTGAAGTATATGGTAATCAGACCAGTTCAATCACAAGGAAGCAAGTAGAGAAAAACATGGATGGACTAACTGTAGATGAAGTAAATTCCTGATCTATTTTCCTCCTGTACTTTAATATACTGAAGAAGCCTTGGGAAAATATAACATAGGCTTTCTTTATTTCCTGAAATAACTCAACTTTTGTCTAAGAAAATATAGTGAAGATTATCTGAACTTATGGGTGCAGGCAATTGAGTATAATAGGCTGTTCATTTTAGACCATCATGATGCATTGATGCCTTACCTAAGACGGATTAATACAACAAACACGAAGACTTATGCCAGTCGGACTCTCCTTTTTCTTCAAGATCATGGAACATTGAAGCCACTCGCAATCGAGTTGAGCTTACCTCATCCACAAGGAGATAAACATGGTGCCACCAGCCTTGTATTTACACCAGCCAACGAGGGTGTAGAAGGAACTGTCTGGCAGCTGGCCAAAGCTTATGCCGCTGTAAATGATTCTGGCTATCATCAGCTTATCAGTCATTGGTAAGCTTCTTAACAAAAGTAGATGCAAATATGTAAATTTTAGTTCATTAACATCAACTCTACTTGCAGGTTAAATACTCATGCGACAATAGAGCCATTTGTGATTGCTGCAAATAGACATTTGAGCGTACTTCATCCAATATTCAAACTTTTACAACCTCACTTCCGTGATACCATGTATATAAATGCTTTGGCTCGGCAGATACTCATCAATGCAGGTGGAATACTTGAGCTGACAGTTTTTCCTGCGAAATATGCCATGGAAATGTCATCTTTTGTCTATAAAAACTGGGTGTTCACCGAGCAAGGACTTCCTGCTGATCTGCTTAAGAGGTGTGTCCAAAGCTTCGATTTTTATCAACTTCATCTCAGTATAAATCTTGACCAAAATCTAACACTCCCACTTTCTTTTATCGCAGAGGAGTAGCAGTGCCAGACTCGAGCCAGCCCTATGGCCTTAGACTTCTAATTGAGGATTATCCTTTTGCTGTAGATGGGCTTGAGGTCTGGGCAGCAATTGAAGCCTGGGTTGACGAATACTGTTCATTCTATTACTCAACAGATGACATGATCCGAGATGATACTGAACTCCAGTCATGGTGGATGGAAGTTCGGAATGAAGGTCATGGTGACTTGAAAGATGAACCATGGTGGCCTCAAATGCAGACACGAGCTGAACTCGTTGAAGCATGCACAATTATCATATGGGTGGCTTCTGCTCTTCACGCAGCTGTCAACTTTGGGCAGTATCCTTATGCTGGTTACCTCCCAAATCGCCCAACAGTAAGCCGGCGATTCATGCCTGAGCCAGGCACCCCTGAGTATGCTGAGCTTGAGACAAATCCTGACGTTGCCTACCTAAAGACAATCACAGCCCAATTCCAAACTCTGCTAGGTGTTTCATTAATAGAAATATTGTCACGACATTCTTCAGACGAGATATATCTGGGACAGAGAGAAAATCCAGAGTGGACTTCAGATGTTCAACCACGACAATCATTTCAAAGATTCTACGACAGATTAGTAGAGGTTGAGAAGAGAATAGTGGAAAGGAACAATGACAGCAGATGGAAGAATCGCAACGGACCAGTACAAGTGCCATATATGTTGATGTACCCCAATACCTCAGGTGACAACAGTGAAAGTGGACTAACTGGAAAAGGAATTCCCAATAGTGTCTCAATTTAACGTGTTCTACAGCACGAATAGCCTGATATTTAGGAACTTTTGCAGCCATTCAGCAATGAGAAATCACCAGAACTTAAGCAGGAGTGGCAACATATAGTGTATGTACTGCATTCTTGTATATGTCAAACACATCACAGCAGTAGGAGCTTTTTTCTAATTTATCTGCAACTAAAAATGATTTTATGGTGTCTGGGCAATGATAATATATAGAATGTAGCTAAAAGCACAAATGCCAGACCTATAGGTGTTGG
This sequence comes from Solanum aculeatissimum, assembly GCA_038996855.1. Lineage (NCBI taxonomy): Eukaryota > Viridiplantae > Streptophyta > Magnoliopsida > Solanales > Solanaceae > Solanum > Solanum aculeatissimum. The sequence continues at coordinate 8,995 of JBCEWC010009336.1, forward strand.
TTGATAATAGTTTTGCGCGTTAAATGTAAGCACGAGTTAAAATGGATTGAAAATAGGTATGGTTAAAAGTGATTGAAAGTTGTTTTTCAATAAACACACACATCCATTAAGATCAATAAAGACCATAAGAAGAACTCACAGATTCTGTAAGTCTAATGAGGTCTTGATATCATTGTTGGTTTTCTAAAAGCTGGTGTGGCAAACAGGTTGAAAGTATTGATTGAAATATACATTTTACTCAAACAAGAATATGTTCCTGATCTATGATATTAACCTGAACGGGAGTCTTGGAGTAACGGTAAAGTTGTCTAAAGATTTATAGTCATGATTTGAGCCGTGGAATCAACCTCTTAAAACTACCTATATTACATCCCCATTGAGTGTGGCCAGCTACAGTACATCCCTTTGGGTGGGGCTGTCCCTTTCTTGAACTTTGCATGAATGCAGAATGTTTTGAATGAGTCGTCACCTCACCTCATCTGCAAAAGTAAATCTATCTGAAATGAGAATCACTGTGGGCTGACCTCGCTATATTCACTAAGAAATAAAGATTTTTCTCATTTCAAATGAGTGAAAAATTTGTGTTATTAAATATATTTTTTTCACTCATTTTTCGTTGAAAAAAATATATAGTAAAAAACATATTCTAGGTGAAATATCAAAACACTTTCTAAGTTTTTTATATGAAAATATTACTACTATTTATTTTTTTCCTCACCAATTCAATTAAAATATTCAAATTTCTCATTCATATGAAATTATAAAAGTTTGATATGGAAAATCAGAAAGAAAATTATTTAATAACAATTAATATTTATTTTCTTTCCCTTTTATTTATTTAGTAATATTTACAACTTCTAATATTTATATATGTGTGCTGCGTGTGGAATATTTAATAAATCTAATCCAACAGATTGTCAACCAGATCTCTATTGATATTGATGGCTAATGATGGAGAAGAAATGGGCATATTTTAAAATTAATTTAGAATATTGTTATCATTCTTTTTTTCACCTACATAGTCTGTTGACAAGTTCTCACTGGACAAGAAGACCACTTTACTATGAAAAACAATGGTTTACATCATATTGCATTATTTTAATAAATATAATATTTAAATAAATTATATTTTTTTTTAATCATTATATAATGGTACACGTCAAGGACAAACCTAAAGAACAACAGATATAGGATAAAGTTATTACAGTCAAAATAGGGTAAAAGATAAAATAAAATTATTTAATACTATAATACTTTCTTTGTCCTAAATTAATTAAATTTTTGAGATTTTTTAATATTAAAAATATTTGAATTGTTCAAAGTTCAAGGTAAATATTTGAAACATTTTTCATATTTGCCCTTTCATTTATTGAACTTTTATATTTTTTAGGAGATAAATTTTATCTTTGAATATTTTTCTTAATATGTGTGCATTACCTCACAAATTCAATTGAAATGAGACAGAGGGATAAGCAAAGGCATAATAAGAAGGAAAAAAAGATAGCAATATGATCACATCACATCATTCGTTACATTCTTAAAAAACTCTATTTCCAATTGAAAATTTCCACTAAAAAATGTTTAGTAACTATGATTATCATAGATATTTTGGTTGAATTAGTGAGAAAAAAAATTTATTAATTAATCTCACACTGAAAAAACTAGAATGTTTTCCGATATTTCTGTTTCTCAATGTGTATTGTTCTAGTGAGCTGATTTGATAAAAAAAGAAATCATGTTTTATAAAACAAATATTCCTTTGATTTGCGGTGCAAAAGAACTCTATTCTATAGTAATAATAAAATGAAATTTTTTATCATTATCTAACGATGAATTTAATCATACGATACAATATAAATAATAATAACACTCAATTGTAATATAATAAGTAACAACTATCCAAACAAGGGTGACTAGTCAATGTGAATATTTTATGTTGTAGGATCTTATTAATTTCTTATTCCCAATTGAGAGATCAAGTCAACTTCTCCAGCTAAAATATTGGCAATTTTTTAAAAACTAACGTGGTCGCCTCAATTGATCCAAGTTGGTAATCCAATAATATACAATTACTGTCGATCCAACTTTTAAAAAATGCACTACTTTTTATAACTTAAGAAGATGTAATATGTACACATTTTTGTAAAGTCCGAGTAACACAGATTATAAAAGGACACAAGTCTACAGGAGAGGAAGTACCTTTGCCTCAACAAAAGTTCATTTTCTTTCTTCATTTGAACTCAGAACATCTTCTTTAGCACATTGTCTATTGTGCTCAATGGGTTGTGCAGAGATCCTGGGGAAATTGCTGGAAACAGTTTGCGGAAAGCAGCGTGATGTTCCACTAGAAAGCACTTCCATTAAGATAAAGGGGACAGTTGTATTGATGAAGAAGAATATTTTGGACTTCAAGGATGCTGGTTCTGCCTTCCTTGATCGAATGCACGAGGTTTTTGGCAAACGTGTTTCCCTACAGCTTATCAGTGCTGAACATGCTGATCCTGGTAATTTATGCTTTCTTCTGATTTGATATATATGCAGGTCCTAGAGCTTAGAGGAGAGATGCAAGAAAATTTGTTAGTTGTTTTGCATAGTGGCTATAATGCAGAGTGAAAAAACTTGTGTAAATCCTGTATTCTGTATGTTTGATTAGGCCTTTTTATGGCCAGTGAAGCTGAATAAAAAAAGGTTAGTATAAGATAATAATCGCAATGTCTGGCCAACTTGTCTGCATTTGATTAATTCTAGGAGATAAATGCGACCTCCCATCAGTACGGTACTAAGTAACTCCGTACATTAAGGATTGGACATATGGAAAGAAAATCATCTATTGTTCTTGCCTCTATTAGGATCTGAACTGAGACTTCATGGTTCTTAACGCCCTTCATTGGCCCCTGGGAACGCCCATGTATATTTGAGAGAATCATTGATTTATTCAATCGCTAGTACTTTCTCTGTTTCAAAATAAATGGTGCTTTTGCCTTTTTATTTTGTTTCAAGAGAAACGGTGTTTTATATAATCAAGAAGACATTAATGATGTTCTTCCAATTTTACCCTTATTTAAATAAAGAAAATTTTACATAACCAAGAAACTACTAAAGAGCTACATCTTTTTTGAGGTACTATTGAAAGTAAGTTGAGTAAAAATATATGATACTTGAGTAGTTTTCTTAAGGGGTTATGCCCATTGCCCAAGCTAATAACACCACTTATTTTGAAACGGAGGAAGTAACTTGGAAGTCTCGATGAATTACCTGCAATCGTGCACAATGTATGTTATTCTGTACAACCGCCTTGGAAGCATTAACAAATTTATGTCCTCTTCTTAGAGAATGGATCAAAAGGGAAGTTGGGAAAACCAGCAATATTGGAATGGACATCCTCCAAAACTTGGATATCAGTGGAAGAAGCAGCATTCAATATTACATTTGATTGGGATGAGTCATTAGGAGTTCCTGGTGCTTTCATTATAAAGAACAATCATCACAGCCAGTTTTACCTGAAGACTCTCACTTTACATGATGTTCCTGGACATGGTGAAGTTCATTTTGTTTGCAATTCTTGGGTGTATCCACCACATCGATACAACTATGATCGAGTATTTTTTAGCAACAAGGTATCCATATTCTTAACCAAGCTTAGCATGTAAAGAACTTGATTCAAATTTCTAAACTTTTGGTGTTATCAGACATACCTGCCATGCGACACACCAGAACCCCTTCAGCCATACAGGACTGAGGAGCTCATTAATCTACGAGGTTCAGGTTCTGGCATGCTCAAGGAATGGGACAGGGTTTATGACTATGATGTCTACAATGATTTAGGATATGATCGACCTGTTCTTGGTCGATCTAAGGATTATCCATACCCTCGCAGAGGCAGAACAGGCCGTCCACTGACTAAAAGAGGTAAGGTACAAACGCATTTAGTTTTCTTAGAACCACCAAAAGAATAAGCTAAATAGAGTTAAGTTTGCTGTTGCAGACTCTAACTTGGAGAGCCGGTTGCCACGCCTGAGTTTGAACATTTATGTTCCGCGAGATGAAGATTTCAACCATGTGAAGTTTAAGGATTTCCTTACATATAGTGCCACATCAATTAGTCGGGTCATAATTCCAGAGATCGGGTCTCTGTTAGCTAGACCTTTTAACGAGTTTAACAGCTTCAAACATGTACTAGAATACTACAAAGATAGCGCCGAGGAAAGGTCCAGGGAATGCTTGCCATGGAAAATACTCAGAGGGCAATTTCATAAATTTCCTATTCCTCATATAATTGAAGGTACTTATGGGCTATGTGTTCCCTTTCTATGGCTCCACAACTAAGTTTAGCCTGTTAGTACTTCCTCAGGTGAAACTAATTTTGAACCCTTTTGAGAAAACTACAGAAGATAACTCCGCATGGAGTACAGATGAAGAGTTTGGACGCGAAATGCTGGCTGGAGTTAACCCTGTGATTATCCAGCGTCTACAGGTAAATATATCAATTATGAATCTCTCTCTCTTTTTTTTGGCATAACACATAAACAGACACTCAAACTTTGCTTCAGCTGACAAGAAAATACTCCAACTTTGAGTATGCACATCCACAAACCTCAACTCTTCTCAACTGTCATTGGGTTTCCACGAGACACAGTGGAGACGAGTTGGAGTTTAAGTTGCCAGTTGAGACCAGGTTGAGGTTCTAGATGTGCACTCTCAAAGTTGGAGTGTGTTGTTGACCGATGAATCCAAGTTTGAGTGTCTAGTTATGTATTATATTCTTTCACTCTGAATGAAAAGTACTAAAAGACTAAATACCTATCAGGAATTTCCTCCCACAAGCAAACTAAATCCTGAAGTATATGGGAACCAAACCAGTAAAATAACAAGGGAGCAGATTGAGAAATACATGGATGGACTAACTGTGGATGATGTAATACTCTTTCATCTTTCTCTAGTGATTTATCATATATAAAGGACGAGGAAAAAGAACATTCTGTGTATCGGGACACTAATCATCTGTCTCGTGTACTTAAGATGTTATATATTTACGCGTTCATCTTTTGTGGACACAGGCAATAGAGAATAACAGGCTATTCATCTTAAATTATCATGACATACTTGTGCCTTATCTTAAACGGGTTAACTCAACAACCACAAAGACCTATGCTAGTCGTACCCTCCTTTTACTCCAAGACGATGGAACATTGAAGCCACTCGCAATTGAACTGAGCTTACCACATCCACAAGGAGATAAACATGGTTCCACCAGTCAAATATTTACCCCATGTAATGATGAGAGTGTCGAAGGCTATGTCTGGCAACTGGCCAAAGCTTATGTTGCTGTAAATGACTCTGGATATCATCAGCTCGTCAGTCACTGGTGCGTTAAAATTGTAGAATATTTAGATGCATGTTACCTCTTGAAGTCACTCTATTAATGCTACTACTTTAATTGCTTCCAGGCTGAACACTCATGCTGTGATAGAGCCATTCATTATAGCAGCAAACAGACAGATGAGTGTGATTCATCCAATCTATAAGCTTCTACAGCCCCACTTCCGCGATACATTGTATGTCAATGCTTTGGCTCGACAGATCCTCATTAATGCAGATGGTATACTTGAACGGACAGTATTCCCATCCAAGTATGCCTTAGAAATGTCTTCTGCCCTCTATAAGAATTGGGTGTTCACTGAACAGTCACTCCCTGCAGATCTACTTAAAAGGTAAGGCCAGTAGTCATTACATTACAACAACTTAAAACTCAATGTTATATATATCCATCATGTCCAAGAAATGTACACACTGATTTTTCTTTTCCAATTTCAGAGGAATTGCAGTGCCAGACCCAAGCCAACCTCATGGCCTTAGACTTCTGATAAAGGACTATCCTTTCGCCGTTGATGGACTTGAGATTTGGTCAGCAATCGAAGCCTGGGTAGACGAATACTGTTCCTTCTACTACTCAACAGATGACATGATCCGTGATGACACTGAACTACAGTCCTGGTGGATGGAAGTTCGCGATGAAGGTCACGGTGACTTGAAAGATGAACCATGGTGGCCTCAAATGCAGACACGAGCTGAACTCATCGAAACATGCACAATTATTATATGGGTGGCTTCTGCTCTTCATGCAGCTGTCAACTTTGGGCAATATCCTTATGCTGGTTACCTCCCAAATCGTCCAACAGTAAGTCGACGATTCATGCCTGAGCCAGGCACCCCTGAGTATGGTGAGCTTGAGTCAAATCCTAACCTTGCCTACCTAAAGACCATCACAGCTCGGTTACAAACTCTTATGGGCATCTCGTTGATCGAGATGTTATCCATGCATTCTAGAGATGAGATTTATCTGGGGCAACGAGACACTCCTGAATGGACTAGTGATGGACAACCACGAGAAGCATTGCAAAGATTCAGTGACAAACTGGTTGAAATTGAAAACAGAATACTAGAAAGGAACAATGACAGTATATTGAAGAACAGAAATGGACCTGTACAAATGCCTTATACATTACTATATCCAAATGCCACAGGTGACAAGAGTGCAACAGGACTTACTGGCAAGGGAATACCCAATAGTGTCTCAATATAAATTTACAAATGTTTGAGAAAATCCCTGCTTCCTTAGATAATAGTTTGTTTCTAAAGTTACTATTTAAACCATCAAATGACATTTTCTTTGACAATAATTTATGCAAATACTTTTTTGAGTGGTTAATTACTTTGACTTAACAATACTTTTCTATGTAATTTCTAACCATATAAATTTTATTTCAAAAAAATTGAAGCTAGCGTTTAGTCCCAAACTCTCATATATTTTTTACAAGACATTTTTTGGTGAAGTTTCTCCTTGAGTTTGGTCATAGATTTGGGAGAAATATTTGAGTTTTTTTTTCTACAACTTAGGAACTTGGGATGTTTATCAAATATATTGGTCAAGTAATGACAAGTTATATGACCAAACACTAATTTCCAAGATTTTTCCAATTTACTCTACTAATTTCCAAGTAATAAACTAACCAATTTACAACAAATATAGTCATATTTTATTTACATAAAAAATAGCCAAAAGTCATAGAAAATATACATGGTTATACAATATAATTTGCCAAAAGTTATAGAAAGTATACACTGACTATACAATGTAAATTACTTATACATGAATTATACTCTAAATATACATTATGATACACTCAAAATTGAATATAGCTTGGCTATACATAAAATACACACCGACTATATATGCCTATACAACGAATGATCATTTTTGGCAATTATTTTGGTTAAATAGCCATGTACTATAATTATCCCTTTTAAAAATTTATTTTATGAATAAAAGTATTTGCTTTGATATTATTTCTAAAATATTTTTTAATACTATTTCATAGTTTTTATCATTTAACCTATTATTTCAAATTTGAGACATAGAATTTTGAATGGTCCAATAAATTTTGAATGGTTCAATAAAGATTATAGTCCATAGATGTTAGTAACTCTAATAAAGCTCAAATCAGAATCAAATCAATACAAATGCTAACAACAAAAATCAATTCAACACTAAGAATGACAATAATGTTGAATATTTGTACTTTAATTTAACATTAGTATAGACAATTAAAATGCATAACCTAATTTTAATTTTTTGTTAATATCTAGTCATGTAATTAATACTTATTAGACTCATTTTAACATGATTTAGTTCTTTTAAATTATGATCATTTTCATTGCGATTTATTAATTTATAATATCAATTTCATGCAATTTCATTATATATTATCTCTTATTGAATATTTTAGTGTCATCACTCATCTCATATTTTGCGTTATTTTTATTGAAAAACACCTTAGATAGTTATATTTTGATAGGACTAAAAAACTATTCCAATCACAAATAAATAATATGTTTATATGAATACTTTACTAGAAAAATCTGAATCAATTCGATCAATGTAATTTGATGAGAAACTTTGATTTAATCCCTCAAGTCAAGTTAGCAAATAAGTTTTAACTCAATTTGAGTAAGTTGAACATACAGGGTACTATTAATTACTCTATTTATTAAATTCATCCCATCAAAATGAAAATGCAAACAAGCTAGATAGATTAAAGAAGAAAAAGGAATATTTTAATTTTTGCAATTCCACAAAATATTACTCCACTTCATTTAAATAAAATGTAAATCAATACATATAGCATAAATATTACTTTTAGATTCTTTAATTTTCACTACTAAAACATAAGATTATTAAACATCTTTGTTGATGCAATACTCTGTTGAACATTCTTCCAACCAACTCCCCATTAGCTTTGGATCTACATAAAATTCATCAAAATATATGTCACAAATTAAGCAAAATATTAACATATATAAATAATTTTTAAAATAAAAAAATTATTGAAATAAAATTATACCTTGTTTAAATTTGGAGCAACATTCAATTCTTCAGGAAAAATGTGACTGTGACATTGTTTTAAACAATTGTCAAGGCAACCAGGTGTTTTACTTATGATACATGCCAATACACATTTTTGGCTGCAAGACAGTTTTTCATCACCAATAGCTTCAACATTTGTTGAAACACTCACAAGGAGAAAAATTGCCAATAGAATCTTTGTGAAGCTCATGATTTATAATATTATGTATAAACTTTTTCTTCTAAGTAAAAATATGTTTTTGTTTTGTATATTAGGTGTTTGATTAAAGAAAAATGATGTTATTATTTATAGCCAGAAATTTTCACTAGAATTTATTACTCATTAGATTATAATTTATAGTTTTAGTCATATGATTTGACTGTCATGTTATGTAATCTAATTGATAGTTAATACAAATTAATGTTTGATTATCTCTACCAACTGAAAAATAAAAATAAAAATAGTTATTTGCAACAATTGCAATCAGATTGAAATATATATTTCTCACTCACGAATTATAATTTTGCTCATAATTTTTGTGTATGAAATCGATATATATATAATTCGAGACTTAGAATTATTCTCACAATTTAGTACATTAAAATAGAATAAAATTAATATGATTTTTCCTCAATTAAGCTTAAGATCATGATTTGTCTTTTGATAAAATAAATAAAATTAATATGATTTGACTGTCAGGATAAGTAATCTAATTGATAGCAAATATAGATTAATGTTTGATTATCTCTACTAATTGAAAAATAAAAATAATTATATGCAATAATTGCTATCAGATTGAAATATCTCACTCATGAATTAGAATTTTGCTCATAAATTTTGTTGAAATCTATATTTATAGTTCGAGACTTAGAATTGTTCTCACAATTTAGTGTATAAAAATTGAATAAAATTAATATAATTTTTCCTCAAATTAAGCTTAAGATCATGACAAAATCTAGGGCAGTGAAAAAGCTTAAATCTAATAATTTGTTGTGTTTGTTAAATAAGTTAAATATTGATATGTTGAGTAATATAGAGTCTTCTTAAGTTATACATTTTTTTATTTTTTTATATGGTATATTTTATATATATATAATTTTTGTTATGTAGTAAAAACTAAAACAAACAAATAAACAAATTACTACAAAACTAAGTAAAAATTGAACAAATAATTGAGTTATGACTGTCTTTTAATTCATTGCAGTCATACTTAAAATGGATCAATAATTTGTCCATTGATTATCTTAGCCAATTTTAATCGATCTAAATTCAACTTTCCACATTTATAAAGACCTATAGTTTTAATAATTTATGTATCTGTCACAACCCAAAAATGAGCGTGATAGCACTTGCTCATTTTCACTAGAACAAGTCAGCTTTACCCAACAAAACAGAAATAATGTGCGGAAGTACTAAATAAAGTAGATAGCTAAAAATATCAAATTCTTCATAAACTTAAACACCACCCA
>JBCEWC010009337.1:0-18867 GCA_038996855.1 Solanum aculeatissimum
TCTGCAATAATCTTTTATTTGATCCTAAATTACTAATTATGTAGATTATATGATCTTAATTCAAATTTAATGGAGTGATATTATTTTTTTAAAAATTATTTACAATGAAATTGATTAAGTCTAACTTACAAAAATTGAATAGATAACGAATTTTTGAGTGGTTGTTTGGTGTCTTATATAGAAAAGGAAGTCTGTAGTAATGTTTCTAATGAGAATATTATGTATACCTTTCAAACCATGAAATCTCATCGAGTTTATAATATATTATTATAATGATCTGCTCATTTTTTTTATTCCTTGACAAGGGTTATCCAACAAAATTAGTCATCTAAATCATTTTTTAATAAAAGACCTACAATTTTTTTTCATGTATTTTACAAAATCTTAGTCATTTATTTGCAACTATTATTATGAAGACTTGAGTAATTTAATTTAAAATTTTAAAATTTATAATATTATCTAATACAAAGAATAGACAATTATCTTTTTAATTTATGATTTTATCTAAACTTATATTATTTAAGTAAAATATTTTTTTAATAAAGTTTACTATTAATGTGACTTTAAATTTTTGGAGGTCTAAAGCAAAATCTTCATTAATTTTCCTCTTGAGTTATTCTTGTCATTTAAATAGTGACACTGCTTAGAAAAGATTCTGCGTACGTCACTGGTTCAGTGAGAGCTAAGAAGGACTTTACATAATTCTGGTAATTATTTGAGAGATGATGATAATTTACATAGTCAGTGATGGAATAAAGACAAGTCTCAGTAGGAACTACATAATCATTTATCCAAATAGGTGACTTGGACTGTCTAGTAGTCTTTCTAGAAACTGGTAAGTTGCCTTCTCATGGTGATGAGAGCACTAAACCACGTGTAGTATCTAGTGATGATGGTTGTACTAAGGTCTCGCTTGAGACTCTATGTTCCTAATTAGTGTCACAAAATGATTATGGCATTGACAGGCCATTTTCAGGCATATTTTCAGGTTGATCTGCAGGTATAGGGACTAGAGATATTTCATCAACTTTTGATGAGGAATCAGATAGAGTACTTGCATCAGACACAAAAAGTGAGAGCAAAGGATAATTTTCCTATGATTTCTCCTCCTTGAAGGGAAAAATGTGCTCCTTAAAAGTGACATCTCTGCTGATGAATATTGTGTGCGCTTTCAAATCATACAACTTGTACCCTTCTGAGTGGAAGAATAGCCAAGAAGAATGGCTTTCTTTGCTCTAGTTGAGAATTTGTCCCTTTTTGGCAGCAAAGTGGCAAAACATAGGCACTCAAACACCCTGTTGGGAGGTTTCTGAAGTAACAACTCATATGGTGACTTCCCCTCAAATTGCTTAGAGGATAGCCTATTTATGAGATATGTTGTTGTTTTAACACAATCACCCCAGAATTTACTTGGAATGTGAGACTGAAGTTTTAAGGCTCTCCCTATTTCCAAAATATGTTTATGTACTCTTTGAGCATTTGACATCATCTTCCTCCAATTTTGACGTAGTCGATGATGAGTCAATACTATAATATGCTGATGGCCCTTTCGGCAATAAGATAATGATGAAAACTTCTTTGATTTCGCTGCGAATGTTATATCCCTGTGAACAGGTTATGAATGCGATATATATAATGATGATAATATAATGGCCTTCTCGGCAGTAAAGATATGTGATGGCTCCCTCGGCATGAATATGTATATATATAATTTAAAAGCTAAAGTAGTATATATAAAAGATAAGAAAATATGTATACATAATGCACGTAAAATTTAAAAATCAAAGGCATAAAAAGATCTAAGGAGCTTGAATTTTTCAAAAATAATTATTTCGAATCGTTGAAAATTTGAAAGCTCGATAATTAATTCATAATGAGGACGGTAAAAATTGGATGTCAACATATATAACATAAGGTAGAAAGAAACAATGATAATTACAAATTACAATACTATTATATCAATTAATAAGAGTCAAATAAGTTGAAAGACTTATCGGAAGGAGAAAACTGAAAATTAAGAACAAGAGATTTTGTACTCATCAATTTAAGCTCATACAATATGATTTCTAGACTTCAAATAGAAATAAAATATAATATGTCAAATGTATATTACATATTTGGATATTAATTAAATAATAATTATTTTTAAAAATAGTAAATGACATTTTTTTAGTGGATATCCTTTTGCCTATTTTTTTATGACTCTTTTTGGATTTACTGTTTTTTTGACTTTCAGGGTTTTTTTCCTATTTTTAAAATTATTTTTGACTAATAATTTTGTCTTTTTTTGGAGTTCTTTTTTTTTATTTTTTGGACTTTTTATTTTTTTGGACAACTTTTCTGCCTATCTTTAAACCCTTTTTTGGGACCTTTTTTTTTGCTATTTTTTAAACCATTTTTTGGGGATATTTTTCGAATATTTTTTGGGATTTTTGTAAATTTTTAACTATTCATTTTTTAATCGAGTCTATTTTAATTGAAAAAAGAATCTGATAAAATCTTCTTCATTTAATTTTATTGTGTTTATTATAATCAATATTTAATATTGTTAAAATAATAATATAATAATTGAAGAAAGATGAAAAGATGATTTTATTTGAAGTATTCTTCTTATACGTTTAGGATTGATATAATTTTTAGCCTTCAAATAGGAATATAATACAGTATCTCAAATTTTGTATTAAATATTAAGATAATAATTATTTTTAAAAAATAATAAATGACAATTTTGTTAGTGGACATTCTTTCGCCTGTATATATTGCCTATTTTTAAAATTATTTTTTGACTTCTTTTTTATTAACCTTTTTCTTGGACCTATTTTTCTTAACGTTTTTTGGCCACTTTTTTTTTTTTTTGCCTATTTTTAAAATCATTTTTGGGGTATTTTTTTATAACTTTTTTTGCATATTTTTGAAACCCCTCTTTTTTGGGACATTTTTTGAATTTTTCTTTTGCCTATTTTTTGTGACATTTTAAACTTTTGGCTATTTTTTTAAATCAAGTCTTTTTGGTTTTGTTTATTTTTTGGAGTTTTTTTGCATTTAATTTGTTTTTGATGGTTTTTTTTAATATCATTTTTGTCTATTTTTAAAACTATTTTTTGAATTTTTTACCCCATGTTATTGGACTTGTTGAAACTTTTTTACTTATTATTTTGGAAGAAAATAAACTTTTTTGGGTTCCTTTCAGACCTTTTCTTTTACAATTTTTTTTTGACCTTTTTTACTATTTTTTTGGTACTTTTTTTTTTACTATTATTTTGAAGGTTTTTTAATTATTTTTTCTATCAAATCTATTTTAGTTGGAAAAAGATTCTTCAGATAGAAATTTAATTATAATACAATATCTTTTTGAATCAAGCCTATTTTAGTTGGAAAATAATTCTTTGTGGAGGAATTTAATTATAATAAGGAAATCATTTTCATTTAATTTTTATTATGTTCATTAAATTTAATATTATTAAAATAAAAATAAAAAAGATGGTGAAAAGACGATTTTGTCTAAAGAGAAGTCTTTTAATGAAAGGCAAAAAGTTCAAACAACATTTCTAAGGGTCTTCACACTTTTAATATAGTATAGAGATAAATATAAATATAGATAGATAGAAAGATATAGATATAAATATATAAATAGATATAGATAGATTAATGATATTATTCATAAATGTTATCACTTAAAAAATAGATCAAAATTCATATTTATTCAATTGAAGTATAAGTGATTTAATTCATTAAAATATGAGTTAATTAATCTGAATTTAATAAACACAGATTGAAATTATCGGCTCTAATATATTTGTGAAGTATAATACACTTAAACAACTTCTATAATTTGTTTAGAAAAAATAAGACAAGTTTATTGAATTAGCAATCTATTTAAAATAGGGATAATTATTTAAAAGTACATTATTAAAATGGACTAAGATTTTAAACTTTATCAAATTTAATCACCAACGTAACCTATGAGTACACCCACAACACTCTTCTTTTGACCCTTTTTATTTTTATTTTTTGAGAAATTTACATATTAAGTCATTAATTTATCTTCATTATTTGAGTTACTATAAAGTACTATTGACATTTTCTTGAAGCCATAAGCAGTCATTGTTCATTGAACAAGTTTCAAAATTTGTGAAAATCAAATTTTCACATATAAGCTCTGTTGGGTGTTGTTGCAAAGGATTGATTACGTATTGAGGAGTCTATATATGAAATTTTGAATGATTTGATGTGGTTTTTGAGGTGTTTTGGATAGTCCGATGCTTGAATTTAAGGAAGAAGGCGAAATTTGTTTTTCATATAATAATGTATATTATTGTATATGGGTACTTAAATACCTCTTATCATTTTGTATATTGAGTGTATAATATTGTATATTAAGTTTTTAAATATTTATATAAAATATGAAATTCTGTATATTATTGTATACTGAATACATAATGTTGTATATCGAAAAACAATTGTAATATAAATTCTGATTATATTTTTGCAATATAAATTAGGTAATTGTATATTTGTGAAATTTTCTTTTTAAAATATTAAGTCCTTGCTCATGCTCTAAACTTGAAAATAGGGTGTTCGTAACATTGTAAGGGTATATAATACTTATTAAAATTATGTTTGGAAGGTTGTATTAATTATCTGACTGAAAAATCGTTTCAAAAAGTAACAAGTTTTACATGTTATTCAATTAATTGAAATTAGTATAAAGTAATTACATTATATCGTTTGATTTAATTACTTATTGTGTGTGCAATTACTTGTATTATATTGCTCATACTAGGGTTACACCAACTACCCCATAATACGATAAGAGGGAAACTTACGAAAATTTCACTAGATTAGGAGCTAATTATTTAGATATACTTTAGTTTGCAATGATATGAATCTTATACGATTTTGGTGTGTTCAAATGTATGTGTCTCGAGATACGTAGGATCAAAATTAGATTTAATTTATTCTAGAAACACTGTACTCAAATGAATCCACATGTATTTGGAATACATAACAAAATCATGCTCTCCTCCTCCCTTCCCCCACCCATCTTGCTCGCCACTATCCTATGTATCTGAGATAGTAGATTCCATTGGTGAATCTTGGTTACTCTTCTCAATTATAGTCAATTTCTAGTCCCTGCAATGCCTACCATTGTTCTAGTTGATGCAATTTTATTTTTATTTTTTTTACAAAAAGGTAAACTTTGTCACATCTTTATTTGGGATTTAATTCTGTTAAAAAAGACATTTTCTATTAAAGTTTTCTGGAAAAAAATTATTCTTGATTTATACATTTGAGATTAGTTAGGTAAAGTTTCCTTTACTCACAAAAAAATGGATTCAAAATTTGTAGATTCAAAGATATAAGATTTTAATTTACTTTTTTATGAGATAAAAAATAAACTTCACACGATTACATAATACGATTTTTTAAATTTTATCTTTATTAGACTAAAACGTCCATGCAGCATCTCAAAGATAAGTACAAATATTTTTGTATCAAGCTGTTAGACTCTATTAGACGCTATTTCATAACTCCAAAAAGATTGAAAATCTAAAGCACTGATAACCCTAAGGTGAATCAAATTAAGCTAAACATCCAGAAGATACAAAATAGAAGAGCATCTAATAACAATCTCAATAGATAAATGCAGAAACGTAATACAAATTCCAACTCTACCCATACAAACTAATAAAATAGCTAAGTCATGGAGTTACTAATCTGGACCTATATTGATTTGAGAGAAATTTTGTCAAAATATTTTTTAATTTGATATGTTATATAGAACCATAATTAAAATATATATAAAATTTTATTAGATACTAAAATATTATAAAAGAACAAATATAATAATTAAAATTTCGTAAAAATTGGGTTGAATTGGGTATTGCCCCGTTATATTAACCACTATGCAATTTGTTTTGACTCAAGCAAATTCAAGTTGAGTTGAATCTTGACTCATTTATTGTTCTGAGTCATCTGACCTACTATGGCTCACCCAAATTTGATTCAATCCGTCAAATTGTTACCCCTAATATCGGCTACCTAATCACAATCTATAGCTCCTGCAAACACCCAAACAACAAGTGTACTAGTTAAGCTTTAAATTACCACATTCCTAAACTACAATTTTACCTTAAATTTGGTGAGAAGCACAAATCATGATCAAGAATTTGTAGTCTTAGAGATAACAATTATTGGAATAAGAATATTTAACATTCATTTGACTCTGATTATGAAAGTAAATGATTTTCATAATCTCACAATTGTGAATTTGTCTACCTTAGGCCAAAGCCCAAATAATGAGATAGTTCTTCCATTATGACTTTTTTGTAACCACCAAAAATTTACTACTATATGTCAAAAAGATATAGTAAACATTTGGAAACTTTTTTCTTTTTAATCTTTTCAATTAATTAAGAAAAGAACTCCATTATTTCCATATTAATAATACATTGAATTTCCTTTTTAACATTTTATGATTATTTTAAGTTTTCTAAAGGTTTTTAGAACATCAAATTGAAATTCTCAAATCTTCGTATTTATTGATAAGATTTCTTACAACAAGAAACTAGGAAGTGCATTGAAATAAATGGCTAATATTTTATTTGCTTGAAAGATCTCCTGCCATTATAAATAAACATTACTTCCTTCATCTTATTATAAATGACTTTTAATATTTATATATAATTAGATGGATATGACCCGTGCTCATGAAATTAAATTATTCTTAATACTTAATTCTTTACGAGTATTCTGTCAAATTGAAATTGCTACTTAAATCATATCCTCCGACTCTATAACTCATTTTAAAAAGGTCAATATAATTAATGAAATAATATCAATAAAAAAAATCATAACATCTAATTAGCAAAATAAATATATCCAAAATTATTTTAGTACTAGAACTAGAACTATTTTAGTACCAACATTTTATGAAGTTACTGTATTGTATTAAGTGTATTAACATAATTTAGCATAACATTGTTACAATACGTGTTTAATAACATACATTTACATATATTTGCAACATGTTAAAAAGATATAAAATAAGATATTATTTAGTTGAATCAATTTTAACTATTGTTATAAATATAATATCTCAAAAATATAAAAATTGTTTGTATCTCCAAACACAACACAAATATAGTCTAATTCAACATTTACGATAAGTTGAAGGTAGATTCCTAAACTTAGTAGTTAAACTTGTGCATCCCAATAATCATAACATAGGAAGATCTGAAGGTGCCTTAAAAAATAGCTCAATACTAATCAACTAAGAAACTTGAAATTGAAAGAATTGAAAAAATAAATATTATAAATTACAAAGTAAAATGGTGACAATGATTATATACAAGTATTAAAACAATGTATATCCATGTAAGACCTTCAAATATCCATTTAAACGAATGTAAAAAAATAATAAATACACCTAATTTTTCATTCTCACTCTTTACGCTTCATTTAAAAAAAATAGTGGAGTATTTCTTATACATTTTGTGTCTAACTGTTTTCTAATTTTGACATAACTGTTTTTTATCTTCTTATTATTTCTTTCGTCCATCTTTACTTATCCATTATATTATTTTGAAATATCCAACTGTTGAATAAGTAAGTTGTTGGACAGCTGGAATAGGCAGTTATAACTAACTTAAGAGTTAGTTAGTGTGATGGTTAACAGTAGTTAGAAAGGTAGTTAATAGATTAGATATTTCTTTACTTTTGTTAATTGAATATAAATGAAAATGTATGTGGCAGTGTGAAAAGTTGTACAGATTGAATCAATAAGAAAAGAACTTGGTTCTTCTCTTCTCTTTCAACTCTTTTAGCTCTTGGAGCTTGTTACAAACTTACCTTTTAACATGGTATCAGAGCCTTTAATGGCGATCGAGTTCAACTAATCACTGTTCGATACCCACATCATCTGATTTCGATTCATCCTCTAATTTTTTGCCCAGCGTCGATTCATCAATGGCAACTGGAGGTGATTCTTCAGAAGTAAATAGAAGAGATACAATTGATCAGAGATCAAGTTTGGTTTTCGATTCTTTTGATCCATTGTTTCTGTAGAACTCAGATATCCCTGGAGTTAATCTAGCTCATTGTGTACTTACTGGAATGAAAAATTACATGCTCTGGAGCAAATCAATGTGTATTGCCTTACTTAGTAAAAATAAGATCGATTTTGTAGATGGTACTTGCAGAAAGGATATGTATGAAGGTCACATGGCGCATCAATGGGAATGAGTGAATGCAATTGTGTTGTTGTGGATTATGAGTTCGATTTCGAAGGATCTCATAAATGGAATTGTCTACTCTTCGAATGTTTGCAAAGTCTATGCAGATCTGAAGCAGGGTTTTGATAAGGTGAATGCTACAAAAATCTATCATATACACAGAGAAATCACCACATTGACTCAAGGTACATCAACTATCTCAACTTATTTTTCCAGATTGAGTGAGCTTTGGAAAGAATATGAATTCTTAGTACCACCACCTTATTGTTCTTGTGATAAATCTCGTGAGTTCATTCACAACTTGGAACAACAAAAACTTATGCAACTTTTGGGAGGATTGAATGAAAACTACAATCAGTCGAGGAGCCAAATTTTGATGATGCCAACAATCCCTTCTGTGAATCAAGCCTATACATTGATAATTCATGAGGAGAGTCAGAGAGCGCACTTGAATGTGGCTGCACAGATCTCACATTCTAGAATGTAGTATGAAGAAGCAGAATCTTCAGTCCTGACAGTTGCTACCATGACGCGACGTGGACAAAATTTAAAACAAAAATCAGTTCTAGCTTCTCGTTTTGAGGAAGGTGAAGGCTCAAATTCAACTGGTGTAAGTAACAATCTCACAAGGAACAACAACAACACAAGAATGAAAAGAAACCTCAAGTCTTCAATGTGATTTCTGTTATCTTAAAGGTCATACTAGGGAGCAATGTTACAAGTCGATTGGATACCCACCAGATTTCAAATTCATCAGGAATAGGGAAAGAGAACAAACGGGTTTCAAAGGTGGAAACTACAATAATTATGGGTATAGAAATAGAGATGGATATCGATCAGGTAGCTAAAGTGCACATAATGCTAATTTGCATTATCATGAAGGTCTAGAGCAACAGACAAATGGTCAACAATCAAGCATACCTTCTAAGGACTACACCTTCACAGCTGAATAGTTCAAGAAACTTCTTAGTTTGATTGATAAGCAAGACTCTCCTAAAAATGTAGTCAACATGGCAAGTAAAATTAGTCATTTTTTAGTTGGTTTTAAAACTAATTTCTGGATTATTGATACATGAGCCTCAAATCACATGGTCTCATCTATGGACTCGATGTCATCTAGTAAAGTTCTTCCACTTATTTCACAAAACCAAGTCCATCTACCAAATGGTGATATAGCCTAAATCACTCATAAAGTAACTTGTCAATTAGACCAGGATCAACATCTTAAAGATGTTCTATACTACCTTTGTTTAAATACAACTTGCTATCAGTCTCTAAACTCACTAAGGACTTCCAGTGCTTTGCCTCATTCTACCCTGATTTCTTTCTTTTTCAGGACCTATACACTGGCAAGGTGAAGGGGATTGGTAAAGTCAACGATGGACTCTAAATTCTTTCCACCAACCCACCATCACCTACTAATACTTTCAACTTACAGGATGCTTCTACATATTTTTTTGCCTCTTCTAGGAGCTCTGTTTGGCATCAAAGACTTGGTCATGAACCAATCTCAATACTCAATCAGATACTTACTATTAGAGATACTCTAGATACATCTCAAATCTGTGATTGTCCTGTTTGTCCCATTGATAAGCAGACTAGATTACAATTTCCTGTTCATAAAATTATCTCAATTCATGCTTTTCAACTAGTGCACATGGATGTATGGGGTCCCTTTAAACATAGTACTTACAATGGCAATAGATATTTCCTTACTCTTGTGGATGATTTTAGTCAAATGACTTGGATTTTCCTGCTGAAATTCAAGAAGATTGCTTACTGCATTTAAAGAACTTTATCAACTTATTTAAAATTAATTTGGTACCTACATTAAAACCATCAGGTCAGATAATGGCCTTCAGTTCATCAATTCTCAATGTGCTTCTTATTTTCAATCCCTTGGTATCATTCACCAAAGGACATGTGTATACACCCCACAACAGGATGGGGTGGCTGAGAGAAAACATAGACACTTGCTAGAGGTAGTAAAAGCACTAAGATTCCAAGGCAACATTCCTATAGAATTCTGGGGTGATTGTGTGTTAACAGCTACCTATATCATAAACAGACTTCCTTCAAGTGTACTTCATGGCATCTCACCGTATGAAAATTTTCACAAAACCCCCCCTCTTTAACTCACATGAGAGCCTTAGGTTGTCTATGTTATGCTACTGATCTCAATCCTTACCACAAATTTTCTCCTAGAGCCATACTTGCTGCCTTCATGGGATACTCTCCTACTCAAAAGGGATATAGACTGTACAATCTTGAATCTCATATTTTCTTTGTCAGTAGAGATGTCCACTTTAGAGAACATATATTTTCCTTCAAGGATCCTTCGTACACCTCATCATTCTTTATCACCTTCTATACTCCCTCATCTTCTTGAATCAGATTCACCCTTTTTATCACAATCTTCTCCTATTTATGCTTCACCACAAGATTCACTCATTTCACCTTCATCAAATATCCCTCATCCTCTTATCACTCAGTCTTCAACCTCTGATCCTACAATATCTATTTCACCCTCTACTTCTCCAATTCCTTCTTCAATTCATCCACTAATTTCACAAGTTCATAGAAGACTCACTAGAGCTACCAAACCTCCTATATGGCTATCTGATTATGTTCATCCACAAACCCATGCTAGATCCAATCCTCACTCTATTAACCATGTTATCAGTTACTCTCATCTTAACCCAAGTTACCAGGCATTTCTTTCAAAATTCTCTGTTGTCATTAAACCTCAAACATATTCTGAAGCTATACGAGATGATAGATGGATTCATGCAATGAACCAGGATATTGATGCTCTTGTAGAAAATCAAACCCTGGAATTAGTTTATCTACCAGTTGGAAAATTGCCTATAGGCTGTAAATGGATTTATAAAATCAAGTATAATGTTGATGGTTCTATAGAAAGATTTAAGACTAGACTGGTGGCCAAAGGATATACACAACAGGAAGGGATGGACTTTCATGATATCTTCTCTCTTGTTGCAAAGATGGTAACTGTTAGATGTGTTCTATCTTTGGCTGCTATGAATGATTGGCCTGTACTTCAGATGAATGTGTTTAATGCCTTCTTACAAGGTGACCTTAATGAAGAAGTGTATATGATACTGCCTCAAGGTTTTGATAGTAAGGGGGAGACATCAAAAGTATACAAATTGAAAAAGTCCTTATATGGTCTTAAGCAAGCATCCAGACAATGGAACATAAAACTCACATCTGCCCTGATCAACTCTGGTTTTCAACAAAGTAAACATGACTATTCCTTATTCACTAAGAAGGTTAATCAGAAGTTTGTGATGATACTGATCTATGTAGATGATTTATTGATCACCGGAAATGACCTGATGCTTATCAAGGACTCACAAAATACCTTGCAACAGAACTTCAAGATCAAGGATTTGGGTGAGTTAAGTTATTTCCTAGGAATAGAGGTTTTAAGATCCAACAAAGGAATACTAATGACACAGAGGAAGTATATACTGGAATTGATTTCAGAATGGGGTTTAGCAGGAGCAAAGCCTGTGATGACTCCACTGGAACAACGCATGAGGTTCACTACTGCTGACTATGACAAACATTTGAAGAAAGATGATGATGATCCACAACTAGTCGATAAAATGCCTACCAAAAGTTGGTAGGGAAGCTACTCTATATAGCAATGACCAGGTCAGACATTTCCTATGCAGTACAAACTTTAAGCCAGTTCATGCATGATCCAAAATAGACACACTTAGAAGGAGCACTTCATGTGGTAAAATATCTCAAAGAAGGACCTGGTATTTAGGCATTTTATTGAGTAGTGATAAAGATAATACACTTAAGGCCTTTTGTGCCTCTGATTGGGCATCATGTGCAGTAACAAGGAAATCAGTCACAGGTTATTGTATGAAGTTAGGAAAATCACTGATCTCCTGGAAGTCAAAAAAATAGGAAACTATATCAAGGAGCACAGATGAGGCAGAATACAGAAGTATGGCTTCTGCAGTATCAGAAATCATTTGGCTGGTAGGATTGTTGAAGGAAATGAACATGAATGTGAAGACACCAGTAGAGTTATTTTGTGACAGTAAGGTTGCCATACATATTGTTGGGAATCCTATATTCCACGAAAGAACCAAACACATTGAGATAGATTGTCATTTTGTGAGAAAAAAAGATACAAAAGGGATTAGTCAAGGCCTTACATATTCCTGGAACTGATCAAGAAGCTGACATTTTAACCAAAACATTGGGAGGCCAACAACACCACTACATATTAGACAAGTTGAGGTTGATAGATGTTTATCAACCCTCAACTTGAGGGGGAGTGTTGAATAAGTAAGTTGTTGGATAGCTGGAATAGGCAGTTATAACTAACTTAAGAGTTAGTTAGTGTGATGGTTAACGGTAGTTAGAAAGGTAGTTAATAAATTAGATATTTCGTTACTTTTGTTAATTGAATATAAATGAAAATGTATGTGGCAGTGTGAAGGGTTGTATAGATTGACTCAATAAGAAAAGAACTTGGTTCTTCTCCTCTCTTTAGCTCTTCGAGCTTGTTACAATCTTACCTTTTAACACCAACAATATTTGTTCACTTTATGAAATCAAGAGATAATTTTATTCGTAGTTTCTAATTTACCCTTATCACTATTTTACAACATTGTAGTTTTAAATGTTTTCAAGTTATCACATTTCATTGTGTAATCTCCTCATTACATAGTCTTGCTTCTCAATACTAAATAGGAGAAACCACAAGATAATTATTTCAAAAGCCACCTCTAGAGTAGAAGATAATTATAGAATATTTATTTTTTTTTTCTTTATAGTAAGCCTATCGTAGTTCTCGACTGTCACAATAAGATGAAACATCAAATCTAAATAAATGCAAATATCTACTAAAATCAACTGAACTCATTTGGTTAAAGTAAAAGTTATTTTAGGTAATGTAACAAAAAGTGGCATTTTAACTTAATTGTAAATCGTCCACTGAGGTAGCAAAATTTTTAAATAAGTAGCACACATTTTCTCTAGTTCATCCTCCATAGTTCTTAATGATTGATCATGATCGATCTCAATACTGAGCAAGAATGTACCATTCATCTAACAACTCAATAAAATTTTATTTTCAGTAATCAAAAAATTCAAAATATGTAAGGCATTTTCTGTGATTGGACAACATAAAAACAATCAAAATTATAAGGAAAAAAACAGTCTAAGTCACATTTTGTCACAATTCCAAACGGGTCGTGAGTGGCACCCACATTAATCCTTTAATGGGAGAATCAGTACTCTAATCCAGCTAACTCAACTAGCGCGATTTAGGAAATTTAAAGTTACAGAAGCAAGTTTAAATAAGCAAAAGATGTTGAGTTCCCATAAACTCAAGAAAAAATCTAATCAAATAATAAACAATCCCCAAAAATTGAAAGTCATTATACCAAAGTTCTATCTAAGGGTCTAACATATGGGGACGTAACCTCAAAAACTAAATAATCAATAAATAAATATCTAAGTTTGAAACAAGTGGACCAAGATAAGGGGAAGAATCCATGGTAGCTTGAAAGATGCTAGCTCACCCTTGATTCTTTGAATCAACAATCACTTAACTAAAGTTTGTCTGCAACCACCTGAAGATGCTCTGTACTTAAAAAAAAATAAAAAAGAACAATTACAGTATCAACACACATAACAACAACGTATTGGTAAAATCACGCGGATACTTCAATAAGAAAGATATATTCAAGCAACTATGATACAGTAAATCATACATATAATGAAACAACTAGTTCTTAATTCATGCTCAATATATTAATCCCATAATCAACAATTTCAGTAAAAATTCAACTATAGTCCTATCAAGGGATCCATACCCAAATAAGTTATGTGTTGGAACATGACACCCAATCCAAAGATGTGTCAAAACTTGACACCTAATTCAATAATATGTCAAAACATATCACCCGATCCAATAATGTGTCAGTGTGTGACACCAGGTCCATAAACACAAACACAATCACATTCATAATCACAATCACAAAGAATAATTCACAACTTTCTAAGTTCAAGTAATAAGTTCATTGCATGCAATTTAATCATGAAATTCATCAATCAACTTTTTTAAGTCATTATCCTCTTTTTCACATACATTCACAAAGTACTATGAAATAATTAACATGCATATATCAGACAAATGAGAATATTAAAGCATCACTTATCTCGAATTAAGCCTTGAACTCTATAAAATTGGAGCTTTTCCCTTTTCAAAGTCTTAGTCGTTCTTCGTCTATAAACAATCAAGGAAAATATATAATCAATCACAATGGCCTAATTTGCCTGAATTATATCAAAATCATAACCCTTGATCACTTTATGAACATCTCCCCTAACTAGGGATTTTACTCACCATTAGTTGCAAGTCTAAATTCTTTCGTACAACAATATCCCTGAGAATCTAAGGTCTAGAAATCAAATTACAAGTTAAGGAAGCGATTTACTTACCTTTAGCTATGTGAAATAGGAGAAAACTGAAGAGAAATAGTCTAGGTCGTTTCTAGTCTCTCAGGGACGAAGTGGAAGAAATACTAATATCAATTTGAGACTTTTTTGACTTAAAAATCGCGTTTGTCCCGCCATAGCGATCAGGGGTGGAGCTATATAGCCATCCCAGAACGGCCAATTGGACATCCTTCGTCGAAAAATTACACCATGTATATATGTCAACTTTTGAATTTATGGAATATATATTTAAAGTTGACCACCCTTAACACAAGCTTAGCCTTTGCCCATTAGTTAAGGATGTTCATTTGGATCAGGTTGATAAATTTGAGACTTTTCTGACTTAAAATTTGTATTTGTCCCGCCATAGTGGTCAGGGGCGGAACTATATAGCCATCCTAGAACGATCAATTATATATTCTTCGTCAAAAGATTACATTAAGTGTATATGTCAAATTCTAGGTTTAAGGGATATATATATATATATATATATTTAAAGTTGGTTACCCTTAACACAAGCTTAGCCTTTGGCCCATTAGTTAAGGATGTCCATTTGGATCAGGTTGATTTGAGTTCACACCCAACATTAGCATAACATTTTTTGTTTTATTTTGGCAAGTTCACATTCACACCATTATTCTTGCATCAAACAAATAAATTTACTCCAGTTTATTAATTTAGTTCACCTAAAATTCTTAAATATTTCCCAAGTTTCTTAATTCTTAATATTAATACAGTTTAAATCAATATAGAGTTCTATGCATAAATAAATTATTTATTTGGAATATGTTATCGTATATAATAGTTTTATTTATAACTAGATAATTAGTCAGTGCTTCACGCGATCATTAAGAATACAAATTGAATATTAAACTTAACAATGTAATATTGTAAAAGTCTTTTGTATCTTCTATGTATTTTTTGGTTATAACATTTATTTCTTAGTATAATTGGCTTCTCAATTAGAATGCTTAATTTTTTATGGAATAATAAGCTTTTTTCCCCTCAATTCTTGTGTATAGGAACAGAATCACATGCTCACTTTCACGCCATATATTATATTTGTTCTCAAAAATCTTATAATGTAAAGATTTCATAACATTATAATTGATTAATATCAAAAGCTAGTATAAATAATTAAGTTGGATTTGATTAAAAAATAATCCAAAAATAACACATTGTCTTTAAGCTACTTATGACTTAACCTTTTCAACGATTGAAATACATATGCAGATTAATATATTATTTTAAGTCTAATCACAATAAAGCTCTCAAGACAATGGTCTAGAGGAGAACGATCATATGTAATATTGTTTTCCTTTTATTTTGTACACCAATAAAACTTTGTTGTAATTAATTTTTTATGTTTGTCTAATTACTTGTAAAACTTTTAGCTAATATGTGGATTTGAAAGGAATAATAAAATATAGAGAGGTTGTATCTTGATGTTTACACCAAATTGGCAAAAAACAATTATCCCAATCATAAAAAGTTTCACGAAAATCATAAAGTGACATTGAGTTTCCTTTTAGTTTCTAGTCAAAGAAGCTAGACATCAAATTTATCGCTTCTTAATAAAATATTGGGAAGGCATAATCTTCTAACCAATGAATCCAACATATTTATATACTTATCATCTTAAAATATAACCATATAAACTTGAATACTTGTGCTCTCCAAGTTTCAACTCCATACCACAAGGTCGATAGTTTATAGCATATTGTCCAGACTTGTCAAAAGGTGAAGTTGTAAAGAATAAAAAATCATCTTTTTTGTAAGTACTCCATACACCATACCATTCAACATAAAATATAAAGGTTGTTGGCTTAAGCAACAGTTCAACAAAATTGACAATACTAATTTCATGTTTTGTTTAATTCTCCCATAGCATGCAAAATGTAAAAGTAATCAAGGAAGAGCGATTCATAGTTAGGTCATTTTCTCTTCATCTAAGTGGGAGATACGAGAGGAAAACAAATAGCAAATAGAAAGGTGAGATCACAAAAGAATTGACGAAAACACAACAAATTTATCAAACTCATTAATTGCAGCAACAAATGATTTAAAAATGTAATTTAATTAAAGAAAACAAAGTGAAATTTTGTTCCAGGAAAACACCAAGGCAGATACGTAGGATAAAGCGAAAACTTACAAGCGAGTGCAAAGGGAATGAGAGTTTGGAAATCGGCATAAAAGTTTTTAAGGATTGTTCCATCTTTCTTTTCCCCTTTCACGATTCTTCTTTGCCCTCTGCACATCAAACAAAAACATAGGAGAGATACATCTAAAGAAAAGAAAATTGTACAGAGGAAGAAATGGTGATTTGTTACCAAGGCTAAAGAATTCAAGAATAGAATACGGGAAAAAAGTATCTACACTGTTGAAGACAATCTTTTTGAAGGATATATGAAGTGATTTTATTTTTCACACGGATAGAAAAATAGAGGAGGCGCAAATGTTGATTTTTCTAGTAGTAAGAAGAGAAGGGAACTAATCACAACGAAGAGTTACCTTTACATTAAAGATATAACTCTTGGAATTCTCTCTCTTTTATTCTTTTTCAATTCAACGTTGGTTTTTTAAAATGAATATATATGGCTAAAAATTGAAAGAAAAAATATGAGAGCACCAAATTTATCAAACTCATTAATTGCAGCAACAAATGATTTAAAAATGCAATTTAATTAAAGAAAACAAAGTGAAATTTTGTTCCAGGAAAACACCAAGGCAGATGCATAGGATAAAGCGGAAACTTACAAGCGAGTGCAAAGGGAATGAGAGTTTGAAAAGCGGCATAAAAGTTTTTAAGGATTGTTCCATCTTTCTTTTCCCCTTTCACGATTCTTCTTTGCCCTCTGCACATCAAACAAAAACATAGGAGAGATACATCTAAAGAAAAGAAAATTGTACAGAGGAAGAAATGGTGATTTGTTACCAAGGATAAGGAATTCAAGAATAGAATAAGGGAAAAAAATATCTACACTGTTGAAGACAATCATTTTGAAGGATATATGAAGTGATTTTATTTTTCATACGGGTAGAAAAATAGAGGAGGCGCAAATGTTGATTTTTCAGGTAGTAAGAAAAGAAGAGAACTAATCACAACGAAGAGTTACCTTTACATTAAAGATGTGACCCTTGGAATTCTCTCTCTTTTATTCTTTTTCAATTCAACGTTGGTTTTTTAAAAGGAATATATATGGCTAAATAATTGAGAGAAAAAATATGAGAGCAGCAAATTTATCAAACTCATTAATTACAGCAAAAAATGATTTAAAAATATAATTTAATTAAAGAAAACAAAGTCAAATTTTGTTCCAGGAAAACACCAAGGTAGATGCATAGGATAAAGCGAAAACTTACAAGCGATTGCAAAGGGAATGAGAGTTTGGAAAGCGGCATAAAAGTTTTTAAGGATTGTTCCATCTTTGTTTTTCCATTTCACGATTCTTCTTTGCCCTCTGCACATCAAACAAAAACATAGGAGAGATACATCTAAAGAAAAGAAAATTGTACAGAGGAAGAAATGGTGATTTGTTACCAAGGATAAGGAATTCAAGAATAGAATAAGGGAAAAAAGTATCTACACTGTTGAAGACAATCTTTTTGAAGGATATATGAAGTGATTTTATTTTCCACACGGGTAGAAAAATAGAGGAGGCGCAAATGTTGATTTTTCTGGTAGTAAGAAGAGAAGGGAACTAATCACAAAGAAGAGTTACCTTTACATTAAAGATGTAACTCTTGGAATTCTCTCTCTTTTATTCTTTTTCAATTCAACGTTGGTTTTTTAAAAGGAATATATATGGCTAAAAAATTGAGAGAAAAAATATGAGAGCACTAACTTTATCAAACTCATTAATTGAAGCAACAAATGATTTAAAAATGTAATTTAATTAAAGAAAATAAAGTGAAATTTTGTTCCAGGACAACACCAAGACAGATGCATAGGATAAAGCGAAAACTTACAAGCGAGTGCAAAGGGAATGAGAGTTGGAAAGCGGCATAAAAGTTTTTAAGGATTATTCCATCTTTCTTTTCCCCTTTCACAATTCTTCTTTTCTCTCTGCACATCAAACAAAAACATAGGAGAGATACATCTAAAGAAAAGAAAATTGTACAGAGGAAGAAATGGTGATTT
>JBCEWC010009338.1:0-18867 GCA_038996855.1 Solanum aculeatissimum
AAAAATTAAAATTTAAAATTTTTGTAAATATACATTTTTAATTTTTTTCTATGGGGGTGGGGGTGTGGTGGGCTCGGGGGTGGGTGCGCAAGGTGGAGTAAAAAATTAAAATTTTCAATTTTTTTTTTTAAAAACAATTTTTTTTGGGGGTGGGGGATGGGGGAGAATTGGGTGGGTCGACGTAGAATGGGGAAAAAATAAAATTTTCAAAATGTGATTTTTTCTCAAAAATAAATTTTTAATCTTATTTTATTTTTAGAAAATAATAATTTTTTTGGGGGAGGGGTTCTTGGTAGGGATGGGATAAAAAAATCAATTTGAAATTGGATGAGAGTTTTGGAAGGTGTTTTCCTTAATTTTTGAAAGGAAGTCATTTTCCTTAAATTTGAGGAAAATTAGTTGATTTGGAAAACATTTTTCAAAATATTTAAGCCAACCAAACATTAAAAAATTGAAAAATATTTTCTGAAAAATGTTTTCCTTCATACCAAACACACCCATAGTCGAGAAACTTAAAGTCTTTGGAAATGGATGGTGACTCCAACTATGAAAAACAAAATCATTGGATACTAACACAAGCAAAGCTCCCTGTGGTGTTGACTCTTGAAACACATAAGCAAGCTCAAGGACTATTTCTCCCTTGATGTCTCCTTTTTAGTTGGGAATGAAAATTTTGTGAGTTTATAAAAGCAGAAAGGTTGGTGATTTGGGTAAAAATTGATTCAATCGAACCAAATCAAATAAATAAAATAATATTATTTGGGTTTGATTTCGTTTGATTTTATATATTTAAAAAATTAATAATTTTTTATTTGATTTCAATTTCGTCCAAAAATTCAAAGAAATAATCAAATTGATAATATACACATTTTTTAATTATATATACATAATATTTTATTTTTAATGAATAATTTTGAATATCTTATATATATTTTATCAAAATCTACTTATTGTAATACCCCATAAGTTGGAAAGACATAGCAAGAGGGAAAATTTCAGATTTGGTACTGGTGTTGGGACCACAAGCCTAGTCTACGAATTGTACAGTATTATACAGGTTGATATGGGGTCAACCCTTGTGATCTAACCCAATTGGCAGCCTAACTCTCTTAGACTCAGCCTACTTTTTTCCTACCCTTGATCTAGTCCCAACACAAACTCTGACTACGAAATTAGAACACAAGCATGTACAGGAACGAATTCCCAACTTTGTTATTCAACTCGTATCAACAAAGAAGCACACAAAATACTTAGCCTACAAAATTCGTCCAGACCAACTCTGCTGTCCAGACTGACTGCCTGTGCCTATAAATAGGCCACAACATGCCTAGTCATGTGCCAGCCATGTGCTTGCCAACTCAGTTGACATCCCCAACTGATAGGCTTATTTAAAATTTGAATTTACAAGTTTACCCAGACATGCTGACATGTCAAAACGGCTAGGAACTTAAAATAACTGTCAACTGCCTACGCATGTGCACGACACATGCGGCCAACCTTCAAATTTGGTGCCAATGCCTTGCCCTTGGTGCCCAAATTTACATCTGCCCTGCATGCCTATGCCATGCCCAGACCCTGCACATGTGCTTGTGCCATGGCACAGGTCCTTCCCTTCACAGCTTGCCATTGGGGTCTGATTTCCTGTATCTTTGACCTTGCCCAACACTTAGTCTCAAACTTGTTTATCCACGACCTTGCCACATCATAGCCTTGCCTTGCCTTAGCTTGCCCAACTTTGTCATTCCTTAGCCACATTCAGCCTTGCATTGCCTTAGCTTGTCTAGCCCTTGCCTTGCCTTAGCCACGTCCTGCCTTGCATACCTTAGCCACGCCACTACTAAGGTCTTCCTTAGCTAAACTTTATCTTGATCGAAGTCAAGGGGCCTTGTCTAGGCTCATCAGGTAAATCACTAGCCAAGCCCGAGCTGCTCAAACCATCAGGTTGAGGGTCTGACAAACTTCCCCCACCCAATGATCTCATCGTCCTCGATAAGGTAGAACGTCTGATCCGACCAGGTTGTTTTGGTGCAGCAACATCAAGATATGCCTTAATCTGATCCTCAAACTGCCACAATGATGCTGCCTTCTCCCAGGTTGCATCCCATTCCTGCTTTTCCTTCCAATGAATCAAGAACTCTGTCCGCCTGCTCTTCTTGTGATATCCAGCCAGCCTGTGATCCATAATCTTCTCAATCTGATATTCAAAATGTTCCCGCACCACAGGTGGAGCACGTCTTGTTGCCAACCTTGCTGGATCCTCAACATCTCCATAGAAAGGCTTCTGAAAGCTCACATGGAATGTGGGGTGAATTTTAAGTCTTTCTGGCAGACTTAAATTATAGGAAACTTCACCCACTCTTTCAACCACTTCAAAAGGCCCATCATACTTTGCAATCAGTGAACGATGCACTGTTGTGCTACTGATTTTCTTCCAAATCTGTGGAGGCAATTTCAGCAACACTTTGTCTCCAGCTTGGAATTCCAAAGCACGCCGACCCTGATCAGCATACTTTTTCATTTGTTTTTCTTCCTTCCTCAAGCTGTCTTGCGCCTTATCTAGTATTTCTTGCTTGTCATGCGCATACTTGTGAGCAACAAGACATTTTCCTTGTGCATCAGTTCTGGCGACTTCCAATGGTGTATGGGGTTGCATGCCCAACACAATCTCAAACAGACTCTTCTCAGTTGCAGATGACCTGTGCAAGTTGTAACAAAACTGTGCACTGTCCCGCAAGTCTACCCAATTCCTCTGATTTGCAGTCACATAATGTCTGAGATATTCCTCAAGTAGATTATTGATTCTTTCCGTCTGTCCATCCGTTTGTGGGTGGTTAGCCATTGAGAACTTTAAATCAGTGCCTATCATGTTGAACAAAGAAGTCCAAAACCAACCAGTAAATCTAGCGTCCCAATCACTCACAATATCCAATGGAATACCAAAGTTTTTCACAATATACTTATAAAATAACTCAACAGCTATTTCAGGTGAACATAGAATAGTGGCAACTATGAAGATACCATATTTTGAGAACTTGTCAACCACAATCATGATTGATGCTTTTCCATCCACCTTTGAAAACCCGCTAATGAAGTCCATTAAAACAAAAGCCCATGGACGCTCCACAATGGGTAAGGGATATAATAAACCAACTTCCTTCTTCCATTCCGTCTTGTCCAACTGACATACAAGACATGATTTTACATATGCCTCAATGTTATCCTCCATCTTTGGCCAAAAATAATTTCGGGACAACAATGCCATCATCTTTTCAACACCCAGATGCCTAGCATAAACAATATCATGAGTTTCTTTAAGGAGTTTTCTTCACAGTCCATCACTTTAAGGTACAATTACTCTCCCCCCTTTGAAATAAAACATATCGTCCTCGATCTAATACCGTCTAACTGTTCCCTTTTTCACTTGATCCATTAATTTAACATACAATGAATCATATGCAGCACTAAACTTAATCTTATCAAGAAAATCAGATTCAAGTCTATTTATTGCATAAACAATAACAAATACCTCTTGACGACTCAACGCATCAACAACTTGGTTTTGCTTCCCTTGTTTATGTATCCACACAAAGTCATATTCTGCTAATATCTCTTGCCACCGTGCTTGCTTCGAACTCAATTTCTGTTGACTCTTGAAGTAAGTATTAGCTACATTGTCTGTCTTCACCACAAGCTTTGTTCCCAAGAGATAAACCCTCCATGTTTGAAGATAATGGAGTACTTCCACCATCTCTTTTTTATGTGCAGAATACCTTTGCTCAGTTGATTTCAACTTCCTGCTCTCAAATGCAACAGAATGATCATTTTGAACCAGCACACCTCCAACAGCATAATCTGAGGCATTAGTGTGCACTTCAAATGGTTGTTCAAAGTCTGGCAACCACAATATTTGTTCAGAAGCAATGACCTTCTTCAAAGAGCTAAAATCCTTCTCTCTTTCTTCTGACCAAACCCATTTCATATCCCTTTTCAGCAAATCCATCAATGGGGAAACCTTTTTCGAATAACCAGCAATAAACTTTCTGTAGTAGTTTGCTAATCCTAAGAATGATCTTAGTTCTTTAACCCCGGTGGGTGTCTTCCATTCCACTATTGCCTGCACTTTCTTAGGGTCCATTCGCACTTGGTTTTCACTAACCAAATGGCTCAAAAACTTGATTTCGCGACTAGCAAACTCACATTTTTCCATTTTGATATAGAGTTAATATTCTCTAAGTCTTTGTAACACTTTTCTCAAATGCAGTAGATGATATTCTAGAGTACTACTAGATATAACTATGTCATCTAAGTAGACTACTACAAAGCCATCAAGATAATCATAAAGAACATTGTTCATTAGATTGCAGAAAGTAGCCAGGGTATTAATCAACCCAAACAACATTACAAGGAATTCATAGTTACCATATCTAGTAACACAAGTGGTCTTTGGGGCATCCCTCTCAACTATGCGCACTTGCCAATAGCCATACCTTAAGTCTAACTTAGAAAAGAAACTAGCCTTAGACAGCCTATCCAACAAGTCTTAAACCAGGGGCACAGGGTACTTGTTCTTCACAGTTACTTTGTTCAATGCCCTGTAGTCAACACACATCCTAAGACTGCCATCCTGCTTTTTCTGAAATAGCACAAGAGCACCAAATGGAGCCTTAGAAGGCTAGATCATGCCTGCATCAAGCAACTCAGACAATTGCTTCCTTAATTCAGCCAATTCTAATGGAGACATGCGATAAGGAGGTCGTGCCGGTGGCACAGATCCAGGAATCAACTCAATCCTGTGATTAATTTTCCTTCTTGAAGGTAACCTTTTAGGCAGTTATGGTGGCATCACATCTTTGTATTCATTTATCAACCTTGCAACATCATCATAAACTTCGAAATGCATATCAAGCTTCACTTCCACTAAAGCAGCAAGATATGCAGGTTCACCTCTCTTCAAGCCCTTTTCGAACCCAATAACCGACAATAATGCCATTGTTTCCTTTTTCTTTTTATCTTTACCAACAAACAAGTTTATTCTCTTTACAAACCCGAGGTCCTTCTCACCCATAAACATCAGACCATTCAAATGAGGAATCGGGGCAACTTTGAATTTCTTCATAAAATTAATTACTAGCAGAATATTGAAGTCATCCAGTGGCACCATTGTCAAGGTATGCACACCAAACCAGTGCCCAATTTTCAGAGGCACATCTACAACCATGCCATATCCTGGTTGTGCAGCAGAATTGACAACCTTCATTTTTGTTGGACAATTCGTCACCTTCTGTCCATAGTCTTTTATAATTTTTGAGGCAACAAACGTATAAGTAGCACTCGAGTCTACCATAGCAACAACGTTTTTCTCTCCAATTTTCATGTCAACATACATCAAAGAACTATAAGCATCAAACAATTCCATAGAATCAACAGCACTTACAATTACAACATTAGTAGTGGAATTCCCCTCATCTATGTCCATTCCACCAACACTTATTAACATGTTGATTAAACATAGTGGGTTGACATATGCAACAATTTCTTGTCCCTTCCCATTGGTCTGCTTCTTCTCTTCATCCAGGAGGGCATTTATTTTGGCTTGTTTTGGACAGTTCCTTGCCTGATGTCCTGGTTTTTGGCAAGTCCAACAAACTTTCTCCCTACCCTATTTACTTTGACTAGACGATGTAGCATCCACTTTTCCTTTGCCTTTGTCATTCTCATCCGATTTTTGCCGGTCTTTTTTCTAATCCTTGCCCTTCTCCTTCTTCTTTGACTTAGAAAAATGAGATGAGTCATTAACAATATTATTTGACCGAAAATCAATCAAGGCATCTGCAGCAGCAATGACACTGGGCAGATCTTGTACTTTCTGCCTACTCAACTCGTTTTGTGCCCAACCTTGCATCCCATAAATGAAGTTGTGCAACTTATCTTCATCTGACATATTCTGAATATCCAACAATAGTAATGAAAATTCCTTCACATAGTCCCTTATTGATCCCACTTGCTTCAAATGTTTCAGCCTGTCCCTAGCAACCCAAGATGAGTTACCTTACAGGAATTTCTCACGCAGTGCCTTCCTCAACTGCACCCACGTATTGACCCTAGGCCTATTGGTACTATCATCATCAACACACTTAGTCCGCCACCACAGAATGGCATCCCCACAAAAATAGCGGACTGCCATGGTTAATTTGTCATTTTCAGGGACATGGGCAGTAGCAAAATAATGCTCCAAGTCCCATAGAAAATTCTCCAGTTCTTTTGCCTCACGCACACCATCAAACGAATTTGGCTCTGGAATTTTGATCTTGGCATGTTCTTTGCCTCCCCTGGGCAGATTTACAACAGCCAAGCGGAGAATATTTACTTCCGCTTTGAGATCTTCATTTTAATTCTTAAGGCCTTCAGTTTGTGCACCTATAAAATTACGAAAAGCCTGCAATTCAGCCAACTGGCCATCAACAGCACCACGGTATGTCTGCATCGCAGTATTGATGCCCTGTATTTGTGTCAGGAAATTTGCCATGCCTTCTCCAGTGTCTTTCGTGCTCAGAATGGCTTCCAATCGTGCAATATTTTCTCGTAACTCATTGTACGAATTTTCCCCAGCCATATTCATGTTGAAACGACCTTCACTCTGATACAAGTTGATATGAGGTCAACCCTTGCGATCTAACCCAATTGGCATCCTAACTCTCTTAGACTCAACCTACTTTTTGCCTACCCTTGATCTAGTCCCAACACAAACTCTGACTACGAAATTAGAACACAAGCATGTACAGGAATGAATTCTTAACTTTGTTATTCAACTTTTGCCAACAAAGAAGCACACAAAATACTTAGCCTACAAAATTTGTCCAGGTCAACTCTGCTGTCCAAACTGACTTCCTGTGCCTATAAATAGGCCACAATATGCCCAGTCATGTGTCAGTCATGTGCCTGCCAACTCAGTTGACATCCCCAACTGATAAGCTTATTTAAATTTCAAATTTACTAGTTTATCTAGACATGTTGACATGTCAAAATGGCTAGGAATTTAAAATAACCGCCAACTGCCCATGCATGTGCATGTCACATGCGGCTAACCTTTAAATTTGGAGCCAACGCCTTGCCCTTGGCACCCAGATTTGCATCTGCCCTGCATGCCTATGCCATGCCCAGACCCTGTACACGTGTCTGTGCCATGGTACAGTTCCTGCCCTTCACAGCTTACCATTGGGTCTGATTTCCTGCACCTTTAACCTTGCCCAACACTTAGTCTCAAACTTGTTTAGCCACGACCTTGCCACGTCATAGCCTTGCCTTGCCTTAGCTTGCCCAGCTTTGTCATGTCTTAGCCACATCCACCCTTGCATTGCTAGCTCGTACATCCCTTGCCTTACCTTAGCCACGTCCTTCCTTACATGCCTTAGCCACGCCACTGTCGAGGTCTTCCTTAGCTAAACTTTATCTTGATCGAAGTCAAGGGGCCTTGGCTAGGCTCATCAGGTAAATCACTAGCCAAGCTCGAGCCACTCGAACCATAAAGTTGAGGGTCTGAAACAAGTTGTAGATGGGGTATAGTAGGTGACCCCCGGGACATAGGGATTGTATGAGAAAAATTGAGTGATTCACGAGTGGCATTTACCATTGTGATTTGTTCTACGAGTCATAGACAAGGCCCATAAATAGAGACCTAAAATTAATAATTTGACTAAGCATGGGAAGGAATTATGAGGGATCTTTATAAGCTGTTAAAAATTGTATGGGTTGTATGTTAGAATTCGTACGTTGAGGTGAAAATTCTAGTAGCTAAGATTTTAGTGTACAAGTTGTACGAGAGTTGTCTATAAGCCATCATTTGTTATACGGACTGTAGCTTTTGGCTCATAGATTAGGGCAGTGATGGGGGAGAATTGGTTAAGTAGGAGGGGTAAGTACGAAATTCATGATTTTTTATTTAATTTTTAAGATTTCTAAAAGTGTTCTACGAGCCAACAAGACGGGACCGTAAAACTATTGACAGGCCGTAAAAGGGTCCTGTAGTTTGGAATCCTGAATCATCATAATTGACCAGTATCTATGAAACCCAGTGTACTCGTATATGGGTCTATGACACATAAAAAGGTCTTATAGACCCGATTCAATAAGATTTAATGAGGAATATTTTTATATTTTCTACTTTTCTAACTCTTAAATTATGTTATTTTGGTCCTATGACTACTCAAGAACTATCCCAACCCTCCTAATTTTACCTCATTCTCACTCAAGTCCCAAAATACACAATCCTCTCAAGTTTCTTCCTTCGCAAGCTCCCAGTGAAGAATAAGGCTAGAGTTTCAAGGTCAACCATTCAATTTATAGTTTTCTCAAGAAAATTAACCAATGTATATGGGTATTCATCTATGGGTCCCTTTCACCCATGGAGCTCAGAAAAACCTCAATTTTGCATCTAATTTCAAGTATGTATTTTATGGGATTTCATGATCTCAATTTCAATAACATGAATTATGATTTATATTATGATTACTTACCTAATTATGTATGAATTGCTATTAGTTGCATGGTTTCTATGATTTTACAAGTGAATTCTATCACATGCTATTTTGGATTCATCTTTTAATATTGATTCAATTGATATTATTTTACACGATTGTGCATGGTTTCAATCCAATTATATGATCTTAAGTAAATTAATTATGAATCCATACTTTTTTCCTAATTTGATCATAAGTCATGATTATGGAATTATAAGTTTTCAAAAAGTTTATAAAAAGGTGACCAAAGACCCTAATGACACTGTTAAGTGAAGTAGGATTTGTAATGATGGAAGACCTACACACACATTACATGAATCACATGAAAATGAGCTATGCTATGAACAAGTTTCTATGATTTAGATTGGTAGTTATGAACTAGCTTTCCTATATGACAAACTTACGAAAACTATGAACTATGATTTATGACAAGCTTATGAATTCATGATAAGTATGATTTTTATGACATGCATTTCGTGAGATTTTGACTTAGCACTAAGATGACTTTGAAGTGGTATGATGTCGCACAAGTCACACCTTCTTTTTGAGGTAAAACAGTTGTTAAGTAAATAACCTAACCGAGGTTAGGATCATTCCCACGAGGAATATGGTAGACTCCAAAATCAATTCCATACACCTTGAGAATGACTAACCTACTTATCTCCCGAGGAAAGGGGGTTTGAAAACAAGAATTTAAATTAAACTAAATGAATGTAAGCAATGAACGATCAATAGGAGAGCTAACTAGGGTGAAGTGTTCTCCATGAATCCCTAACTTGGTAATATCTGACACATGCAATTCTTTTTCGATGTGTAGGTGTAGGACAGTAAGTTAGGTTTACCTAAGTATTTGATCCAATAAATAGGTAAATTTCACTTCAGAACTTGATCCTTCTTTGTGGTGTGACACTAATAACCCTTACTATTATCCCAGTACAACCTCCCCTTAACCCAGTAGGTTGATTAGATAAGAAAAAGCTCAATCGTCTCCTGTTATTTACCTCTTTTCCTATTCGTCACTTCCTTGATCCGGCAAGTGATACTAGGCGAGTTCTAACGTTGGCCATATTTAAAAATTAATTAAAGTGAAGAGAATAATTATTTACGCCCTAACACACCTTTCAAGAATTACACATTAACTGATTTTACCTTGTTTGTTCATCATGGTTCCCACAATCCTAGTTGTGGATTTAGCTATCCATTCAATGTAAACATAGAGATTATGATATAAAAAACATAATTAAGCAGTTACACAGATGAAATTGAAACGGAAAAATCCAACTCTTCAATTAGAATCACGCGTTTGAATCAAGAACACACAATGTATGATAAATCCTAAGTATATTCACTAAAGAAAAGTTCAAACTTCGTCCTCTCTGCCTCCTTAATGAAAAATAACCTAAAAACCTATTTATAATGACTAAAATTCAAAACCAAAATGAACTGGAAAAATTGTGTGGACAATCTTCACGAGGCCTGTTAACGACTCGTAAACCACTTCACTGCCCGTAAATCGAGGTTTCGTGAATTCTGACAGTGTTAAAGAGTTAGGTTCTACGAAACCATTCCACGGCCCGTGTAATATTCTATAGCCCATGGAAGGTCTTGTCTAATGACTTTTCAGCATCTCTCCTTTTTCTGATCCTCAGGGCACGACCATCACTCTACGGCTCGTGTAACATTATATGGCTCGTGGATCCTCCTCCTAGAGTTGACTTCAACTTTGCACCCCTCACTGAAACTTTATACGAAACCCTCTCCACGACTGATGAATCACTCCACGACCCATAGAGGGTTTCATGGAATACCAAAAACTAGCAGCTTCAACATATTTCTCCCAAAACTTTATCAACACTATAATCATGCAAAACAAACTCAAATACACTATCAAACCTACTAACATCGCATTGAGAACACCCAAAATTTCATGTTTTAGGCATCAAAAGTGTTGTTTGTCCTCAAGCGATGGACTCAATCTATATAAGTAGTATAGCAA
Organism: Solanum aculeatissimum; assembly: GCA_038996855.1. NCBI lineage: Eukaryota > Viridiplantae > Streptophyta > Magnoliopsida > Solanales > Solanaceae > Solanum > Solanum aculeatissimum. Next base: position 10,513 of record JBCEWC010009338.1, read on the forward strand.
TATACAAACTCGAGCCCAATGGCACAGACTCAATTAAAATCCAACACAGACACCCACACCATATTCCAACCTCAGATCAGATAGCCATCCAGCAAACCAACACAGATCAATATGCCCAACAGTGCAACTATGGCAAGTCATGCAATTATAAATAAAAAGCAATCACCGAATTAGTCAGACATCAACAATGCAATGCAAGTGCCCTCACAAAAAGAAGTCTCATTTTCCCTCTCAATATAAAATTTTCATAGTTAATGCTCGGGACGATACTAGATCACTCTTACTCACCAAAGACATTTAAATACCATGGTTAATACCATATGATTTCCCCTATACTCATGACTAACACTTTCAACTAGTTGGGTTAGAATCACTTTAGGACTTGCTAGGTTTGTAACTCAAGCTCAGGGGGCTTTGGTGTGATATTTTGGAAACATAGTGACTAATGATCCTCCTTGACACTGTGTTTTCTACACTTTCTCCCTACCAACCTATCTTTTGATTCATTCTCCCTTTTTCTCCTATTTCAAATCTTCTAGGATGCCTATTTTTCACTCTTTTGCACAATGCCTTTATTTTTCAAATTCTTTTTCTCTTTAGCACACTTAGGCACTTGTTCATTTTTTTTGGCACCCTATTCCCTATTTTCTTCCCTTTTTGCAACACTAATTTTTCCTCCCCCTTTTACGACTTTTTCCTCACAGCCACCCTCAACTTAGGCTTTTATCCTGGGTTGAGGTGCACATTATCCATCCTTTGAACCAGGGCCACTTTTTGTAGCCACCCTCAACTTAGCCTTTTTGCCTTAGTCAAGGTGCATAATGTTCAAGGAAGGACCAGGGCCAATTTTAGGATTTAATCATGGATTTGGGTAAGGTTTCTTAGGTGTTTAGAATCAAGAGATTAATTTTAGGCTCAAATACAGGGATCAAGGGATACATAGCACCTTTGGTCGGTTATTTTAAGCTAAGTTGACTATTACGAACAACAACCTAAGATCCTTTTCTAACCAACTAATCTACAACATAAATCAGAGTAACAGGACAAGTTCTAAATTTTAACACAGTACTGAATCATACAATTAAGCTCACTCACACATGACACTACTTTACAAGTTAATACAAACTACCAGATCGTGCTTTTTATCACAATTTAGCTTAACTTATCAAAAAAAGCACTGATAGACAACTAATCATGCAAGGTTGCTATCAAAACTAACTAAAACACAATTTTGGTAGGTATCATTAAACAAAATTAAACAAAAGCATACTATGCAATGGATATAAGTATTGAATGCTACTAATACTACCTACACATCCTAAACATGTTGGTTCAATAGAAAAATAAATCTCTGCTGAGAAAAAGAACATGCGCAAGAAAACCCTTTGGATAAAAAATTGAGATAGTTATAGGCCAAGACTACTAAGACTTACTAAAGCGTATAACTACCCACACCCCATCGAAAAGGCTTCGCATTATCCCCAATGCACACACAGTACCAAAAGTAAAGAATAGGGGTAAAAAAAACATACCTAGGCGCTGAGACGCCTCACTCATCCTTGGGTTTCCTCCCAAGTAGCGCCTGATTTATTATCGCAGCATGACCGGGTTCACTTAATTACTCAAACTTTATCAAGTGCCCATGCATCCACTATCTTAATTTCTTCATCATTGCCAAGGTACAACTTTACCCTTTGACCATTCACTTTGAATGTGGTTCCATTGTATTTCTCCAATTCGATAGCACCATGGATGGAGACTTGTGCTACTCTGAAGGGTCCAATCCATTTGGATTTGACTTTCCTGGGAAACAACCTTTGTCTAGAGTTAAAAAGCAGTACTAGATCTCTGAGTGCGAACTGACAATTTTTGATGCAATGATCAAGCTGCATCTTCATTCGTTGTTTGTACAAGGCTAAACTCTCATATGCTTTTAGGCAAAATTCATCAAGCTCATTCAATTGGTTCAACCTCAAGGTTTCTACCTCAATCCAATCTAGGTTTAACCTTTTTAGCACCCACATCGCTTTATGTTTCAGTTTCATCAGTAAGTGACAGGCTTTTCCAAAGATAAGCTGATAGGGAGACATACCTATGGGGGTTTTGAATGTAGTTAGGTATACCCATAATGCATCACCAAGCTTTTGTGACTAGTCGGTTCAGTTTGCATTCACAATTTTGGACAAAATTTGTTTGATCTCCCTATTCAACACCTCCATTTGTCCGCTAGTCTGCGGATCATAGGGAGTTGCTACTCTATGATTGACCCCGTATTTTTCAAGCAGTGCTTTGAAAAGCATGTTGTAGAAGTGCGAGCCTCTATCACTGATAGTTGTCCAAGGGTTACCAAATCTAGAAAAAATGTTCTTTTTCAAGAATGTTGTGACACTTTTGCCTTCATTGTTGGGTAGCGTTATCACCTCCACCCACTTTGATACATAATCCACAACAACTAAAATATACTTGTTTTTGTGTAAGCTAACAAATGGTCCTATGAAATCGATCCCCCATACATCAAATAATTCAATCACCATAATCGTGTTTAGGGGTAGCTCGTGCTTGCGGGAAACACCACCCTCTCTCTGGCATCTGTCGCATGCCTTGGCAAAGTCGTGGGTATTTTTATGGATGGTTGGCCAATAGTAGCCATACTATAGGATTTTATATGTCGTTCGACCTCCACTATGATGCCCCTTGACCAGTGATGAATGACATGCCTCTAAAATGCTCATCATCTCAATCTCTGGGACGCAACGATGAATAATTCCATTTGCACACACACAAAACAAATATGGATCATACCAGAAGAACTTTCTCACATCATTCATGAACTTGCGGCGCTCATGGGCAGTCAGATTTGGTTGTACAATGCCACTAACCAAGTATTTTATGAAATCTTCAAACTAAGGTATCAAGTCATGTGATGCTGCCAACACACTTTCATCAGGAAAAGAATCATCAATCTTTGACCTATCCTCAAACTTTATCATGGCTTTTTCTTCTAGTCTAGAAAGATGGTCCGCCACTTGGTTCTCTGTCCCTTTTCTGTCTATCACCGTAAAGTCAAACTCTTGGAGAAGGAGTATCCATCGAATTAGTCTTGGTTTTGCATCCTTCTTTGTCATCACATACTGTAGTGTAGAGTGATCTGTATGTACCACGACTTTAATTCCCAGCAGATAAGATCTAAACTTTTCAAATGTGAAGACCACTGCAAGTAACTCTTGCTCTGTGATAGTGTAGTTCTTCTGTTCTGCATTAAGGGCTTTACTGGCATAATATATGGGATGTAAGATCTTCTCTCTCCGCTTCCCCAGTACCATACCAACTGCAACCTCGCTTGTATCTCACGTGATTTTGAATAGCTTAGACTAGTCTTGAGCTATAATAATAGGAGCCGATATCAACTTCTACTTTAACCCTTCACATGCCCTATGAAATGCATAATCAAAACATGAACTTAGTCTCCTTTTCAAGAAACTTGCACAACGAATGTGCAATTTTCTAGAAGTCTTTGATGAAGCACCTGTAGAAACCTGTGTAACCTAGAAAGCTTCTCACACCTTTAACAGAGATAGGTGGAGGAAGCTTTTAAATGACTTCCACCTTGACTCTGTCTACCTCAATGCCCTTGCTAGATATTTTGTACCCCAACACGATGCCTTCTTTGACCATGAAGTGACCCTTCTCCCAATTTAGAACCAGATGACATTTCTCGCATCTCTGCAGTACTGCATGTAAATTTTTCAGGTAATCTTTGAACGAGCCACCCACCACACTAAAATTATCTATGAATACCTCGATTATTTCTTCCACCATATCTGAGAAAATAGATATCATACACCTATGGAACGTTGATAGAGCATTGCACAGTCTGAATAACATTCGTTTGAATGAGAAGGTGCCATAGGGGCATGTGAATGTGGTCTTTTCTTGGTCCTCTGGGGTGATGGAGATCTGATTGTAACCTGAGTAGCCATCAAGAAAGCAGAACTAGTCCTTTCCTACCAATCGGTCTAACATCTTATCCATGAATGGTATAGGGAAATGATTCTTGTCCGTTGAAGCATTGAGCTTTTTGTAGTCCATACACACCCTTTATCTTGTGACTGGTCATATGGGAATAAATTTGTTGCTTGCGTTAAGGACTACAATGATACCTCAATTCTTTGGGATGCACTGGACTAGGCTTACCCATTCACTATCAACTATTAGATAGATCACACTTGCATCCAACCATTTGATAATTTATTTGTGTACTACCTCCTGCATTGGTGGGTTGAGACGTCATTAGTGCTCAACACTTGACTTGTATTCCTTAACCAGTTGGATCTTGTGAGTACATATTCTAGGTGGACTGCCAATGATATTTGCGATTGTCCATCCAATGACCTTCTTGAACTGTTATAGCACTGCGACTAATGTATCCTTCTATTGGGCCATTAGGTCTGCTCATGTTGTCAGTACCTAGGAACACATATTTTAGATGGGGGTGGTAGGTCCTTCAACTCCAACTCTGGTGGTTCCTTAATGGAAGGTTTAGTGGGGGGTGACTCACAATGTTTTAAGTCCAGTTCAAGCTTAGCTTGCCTCCAAGAGAGTCCGAAAACTTTCAGGGCTTACACTGTCTCTTCATAATTAAAGATGCCGTCACTTTCAAAATTCATCGAGAATGCCTCCAAAGTGTCGACACCTAGCCTCTCTTCAATTGGAACCTCTGGGTCTTCATCGTCCTTATCATGGTTCAGATCGGTCTGACCCATCCTTGGTTGTATTAGGCCCCTAAAATTAGACAAAACTAAAAGAACACCATGACATACGCGAGAAAAGGGCTAACCCCCAAGTTTCTTGAATTAACCAAGTCTACCCGTGTTCTCCGACAATGGCGCCAAAATACTTGATGTCACTCAAGTCACACCTCCTTTTTGAGGTAAAACAATCGTCAAGTAAATAACCTAACCAAGGTTAGGATCGTTCCCATGAGGAATATGGTAGACTCCAGAATCAATTCAATGCACCTTGAGAATGATTAACCTATTTATTTTCGAGGAAATGGGGGTTTGATAACAAGAATTTAAATTAAACTAAATGAATATAAGTAATGAACGATGAATAGAAGAGCAAACTAGGGTGAAGTGTTCCCCATGAATCTCTAACTTGGTAATATCTGACACATGCAATTCTTTTTCAGTGTGTAGGTGTAGGACAGTAAGTTAGGTTTAACTAAGTCTTTGATCCAACAAATAGGTAAATTTCACCCTGGAACTTGATCCGTATTTGTGGTATGACACCAGTAACCCTTACTATTATCTCAGTACAACCTTCCCTTAATCCAGTTAAGTTGATTAGATGAGAAAAAACTCAATCGTCTCCTGTTAATTACCTCTTTTTCTATTCGTCACTTCCTTGATCCAACAAGTGATACTTGGCGAGTTCTAACGTTGGCCACCATTAAAAATCAATTAAAGTGAAGAGAATAATTAATACGCCCTAACACATATTTCAAGAATTACATGTTAATCGATTTAACCTTATTAGTTTATCATGGTTCCCACAATCCTAGTTGTAGATTTAGCTATGCATTATCAGTGTAAACATAAAGATTATGATATAGAAGAAAATAATTAAGCACTTACATAGATGAAATTGAAACCACAAAATCCAACTCTTCAATTAGAATCACGCGTTTGAATCAAGAATACACAATGTATGATAAATCCTAAGTGTGTTCACTAAAGAAAAGTTCAAACTTCATCCTTTCTGCCTCCTTAATGAAAAATAACCTAAAAACTTATTTATGATGACTAAAATACAAAACCAAAATGTACTAGGAAAACTATGTAGGCAATCTTCACAAGACCTGTTTACGGCTCATAAACCACTTCACGACCTGTAGATCAAGGTTTCGTGGATTGTGGCAGTGTTTAAAATTTAGCTTATACGAAACCATTCCACAACCTGTGTAAGATTCTACAGCCCGTGGAAGGTCTCATTTGATGACTTTTCAACACCTCTCCTTTTTGTAATCCTTCGGGCATGACTATCACTCTATGGCTCGTGTAACATTGTACGACTCATTGGTCCTCATCATAGCGTTGACTTTAAATTTGTACCCCTCACTGGAACTTTATATGAAACCCTCTCCATGACTCGTGAACTACTCCACGACCCGTAAAGGGTTCTGTGGAACACCTAAAATCAACAGCCTTAGCATATTTCTCCCAAAACTTTGCCAACACTGTAATCCTACAAAAACAATCAAACCTGCTAACATCGCATTGGTACTTGACCTAATGAGTCCTTACTAACAATCTCTAGACCCATAACTACATTGTCATTGTAGGACTATTTGTCAATATGGCCTAGCTAGTGGATTGATATATAGCATATGATTCGTAACACTCCCTAAGTGGGGTAAAGTTCTACCTTGGCAAGTAAACTCCTTTTTCTCTGATGCACGGGTAGATATTGAAATTCCATGTTATAGTTGGTATGGTTTTATTGTCGATTATGGTTATATCCCACATACATATGATTCTTTTATGTCGTATTACTTAACTATTCATAGTACTTTCTTTACATGATTCTCCTTGTGATTTACTTGTGCATTAACCATCCTCTCGTTCACTCATGCTTTTAAATACCTATCTTATCATGCTATTTACTTAGTCATTAGCTCTACATGATTTATATTATTTGCATTGCCTATATACTTGGTAGATTCAGACATACTAATGCATACTTATTTGTTACATTGTTCTATAATGTAGGCAATGACTCTCATTGTCACGACCCAAAATTGGATGTGATGATACTTGCCTTTACTTGCCAAGATAAGTCAGCTTAAATAGGTCACATCAGAGCAATACAAGATAATACGTAAGATAAAATAATATGACATTATGAATAACAAGGCTACAAAGAATATAGGGCATAAATCCAACTAAAACCATCCAAAAATTGGTTGTTACAAGGTACAAGCCTCTAATACAACATAATAAGAAAGAAATGATACAAGTCTCAATAGTCTTTTTATTTCAAATAGAATAGAACTACTAAAAGATATTTGTCATGACCCAAACCTAGGGCTTGACCGTGACACAATAAATGTGACACATGAAGGTGCCCATCTAAGCCTCTTATTCATATCATAAGTATACATAAGGTAAAGTAAGAGATTCATAAGAGAGTAAGCAAGTGGAACACGCCAATATCAAAGTCATAGTTTCCCTTAGAGGAATTACAACATCATAGTCCAATGCATGCCTCTACATCATAGATCTTGGTGGGGACTAAAACATGCTACTAGCTCACCTTCAAGATAGAATAACAATGAAATTATAAAGTGTAACAACCCGAATATTTTTGAAATCTCCTTATGGTTGGCCTTATATGATTTATTACTGGTCATGGGTAAGGTTTGGTATCCACGGGTTGAGTTTAAGTGGCCAAACGCAAAATGGACTAGTTGGTGGCCTAGAGGGATAGTTTTGGCAATGTACTTCAAACGGTCAAAACTTTTTATGCGGGTTGAACCATGTGGGATACTATATATAAAATTTAAGCTCTTTTATTTAGCTTCACAACTCAACTGGTTTCACGCAATTCGGAATTCGGGCGAGAAAGTTATGACCCAAAAAGCGAGACTGTCTGAAATTCAGAAGACATTGGAGATAGACTCAAAAAGGTGGCCAAGGGCAGGTCCACGGACTATGAAACTTGTCACTGTCCGTGTGGGGTGTCTTGGGATGCTCCAGTGAGATAGCGGTGACCAGGAACTACCCCATGAGACAAGTGTTGAGCCACGGACCCTCAAACGGTCCGTTTGAGCTTGGACGGTCCGTGTACTGTCCCGTCAAGTGGGACAGTGGCTAGGACAAGCCATGGACGAGTTTAGGTGGCTAAGTCTAGGCTCACAGAACCCTTACACAGCCATTTAACCTCCAAACGGTCCGTCAAAATGCTCGTCAAGTGTTCCAGAAAGTCCTCCTAGAGTTCGCGTTGAACATTTGCCTAAGTGTGGTGAGATGGGAGGTTGAACGGCCCGTGAACAGTGTGACGGGCACTGTAGAAGCCGTCTCACTCTGCTTAGTCTCGGAAAGTTGCATTTTATTAATGGTATTTTCGTGATTTAACATTTTCTTAAGCCCCATTTTGGTACCCTAAGGTCTCCTAAACCCCTAAAACATTCCCCAAACCCTCATTCATCCTTTCAAACTCTCCTATACTCTCTTTATAAATTCTAAGACTTTCTTGGCCTCCATTGAAGAAAGCTTGGGAAATTCGAGGAAGAAGACCTTGACTAAGTTTGACCTTGCTAATTGTTGGTGGAATTAAGGTATGTGGGACTTGATT